>BGPR01000540.1:96842-130316 GCA_013235015.1 Araneus ventricosus
AACATTGTAATCGCCAAAAATTCGAACTCGTGATTTTGACGAATCTCACTTAGAAAAGCATACGAGAAGTTTAGGGGAGACCACTCCCCTGCTGGTTATTTGTTAAGTCACTAGCGGTTTGATCATCATGTTTCACAAAGCATACGATTTTGCAGAGCCGACAGAAGTCAGTCATTACAACCATACATTACCTTATTGACGTATTAATTTCTAAAATTTGATACGGGATAATTCTGTGATAAAACTGATTGTACCAATTTTATATGTCTAGTTATTAGTTTCGTTTTCAGTAATTAGATTGTTCACATAGACACGAGATGAACAGACAGACTTCCGAGTAGACAAAATTTGTACAAATTAGAGAAGAAAACCCCAGTATAAATTATTAAAGATCACATACAATTTCATGTCTCTAGCTCTAGCCGTTTTTGAGTTATGTGTTTAAAGAATAATTTCCCCCGTCAGCTTTAATAGTTTTCGAGTTATCGTGTTCAGAGACACACAGATAGACATATTCCAAAATTTGTTTTCAGACTCTTGGAGTTCAAAACGTGGAGATTCATCAAAATCTCGAGTTTGCAATTCTTTTTTGACACTACAATATCTTCCTCTTGTATTCCTGCTGACACGAGAAAAGTAAAAGGGAGAAAAATAATAATAAGAAAACTGACGTACTGTGGAATAACTAGATTGGCCTCCCGAAACTCTCTTCTCCATGACCAGTAATGTGGGGTGGGTTAAAACAACAGTTCGGTAGGTAAAATTTTGGTTTGGTAGTCCAAGGCCTGAGTTATTTCGAGAAAAATTATGAATGGTTATTTATAGAGACATATTAAATTCATGATTTCCTGAAAGCTTAATATTTGCAAAAAAAATAGTTAAAGTTTCGACACTTTAGCGCAAGTACTATCTAGCTTTATTTACGTTGTTTGCTGTCTCAGAATGCTACACACAGATTTCCCCTACCTCTTAATTCACAGGCATCCAACACTAGAATGCTCATTAAACGGAGTTTCGTTTTGGGGGGTTGCCATTATTTCGTAAGTGTTCGGCTCCTACAATTCTTCTATGACGCCAAGTCATTAAAGCCACTTCTACACTGCAGTAAAATATATGAACGCTCTCAACACATAAAGTCTAATTGTGCATTTTAGACCAAATAAGCCAATTTGTAACACATTTTTAACGGACGAAAGCAGAAATTTGGGCACAGAATCTACCATAATCTTAATTAGGCAAAGTCATTCACCACATTTTTATTTATCGGCTAAAGGGTTTAGGAGATAAAATTTTTACAAGTGTGCGATATACAGTCCGACAGCATCTGAACCTTCAGGATTTGGTTCAAAATTTGATTATGGATTTACATTCATATGGAGTAAAACTTGTACAAATTAGTGCATCATCTAGCTTATTCAGTTTTGAGTCAAGATAACTTTTACATGATGTGACAGACCAGACTTCCGCTAGACAGACTTATTCAAAAATTTGATAGAAGCCTACACGTATGTGTAAGATCACATGAATTTTCATACGTAGCTTTAATAATTTTGAGATTATCTTGTTCACAGCGACATAATTCCGAAATTGGCATTTTCGACTCAGGGAGCTCGTAAAGCATGCATATTCTGACAAAATCGAGTTGATTTTTTGTAGTTACAATACTTTCTCTTTGTCCCTCTGATAGAGAAAGTAAAGTAATTAATCAAAACGTCATTCAATAGAAAGTGAAAGTTTCTGGAAGTCAAGACCCTATAATGTTTTCTCCTTCAGGGGTTCCTGAGAATTGTAGGACAGCATTCAAATAGAGTCATAAAAGAGATAAATAATCAATTTAATGATCTCGAGTTTTTAGAATGAGAGGCGCATTTAACAGGTTTTTTTTTCAGTAGGAAAAGCGCCGTACGTTTAGTCTAGGGTGGTCGATCAATTATTGAAATCCCATTTTTAGAGGCCATTATCTGCGAAAATAAAGAATACAGAATAAAGAAAGAAATCAAAACACATATTTGTAGGTATTTTACATACTTTTTTTCTGCCAACTATGTTAGTTGCTGACAGAACTTAGGATATCTTTTGAGATTTCAAGAAGAAAAACTCAGAAAAGAAAAATATAAAAGAAAAAAAAGAAAAGAAATTACAAACGCATCAATTCTACCAACTGTGAACCACTGTGTACGAGATTTCTGCATCAGCTATAAGTTTAGAAACCGAACGCCAGGCTTACCTATCTCAAAAAAATAGTTTTTTCTTCCTTAGAATAAAAAAAAGGCTGTGCAACATTATAAGGTTTTTTTATTAATTATCTCGTATACAAAGAGAAAGTATTGTAGTCGTCAAAAATTCGAGATTTTAATAGAATTCGCGTTTTAGACATCCCGAGTCCGAAACAAACACAATTTAGAATTATACTGTGAACACGATAACTCGAAATGTTAGAGATAAAGATATTATATTTGGTATGTGAACTTGACACATAATTTGTAGGTTTCTATCAAATTTTGGACAAAATCCGTCCACGGGAATCTGTCTTCAGTTTGTCCCGGTCATGCGAACACTATAACCAAAACTTAATAGCTAGATGGATAAATTTTGACACTGTTTTATCATCATAATGTAGGTCGTATAAAAGTTTAGCCAAATCCGTCAAAGGTGTTGACTGTCTGTCGGTTAAGCACTGTATGTCTTGTAAAATTATATCTCCTAAACTCTTTGGCAGATAAATACTGGTTTGAGTTTACATGAATATAATTATAGATCTGCTCAAATTTCGTTTCAATCCGTTAAAAAAGGTGTTCAAATATGCGTTTTGTTCAAAATGCACATTAGCGACTTGTGTTGGGGGCGTTTCGCTTATTTTACTCAAGTTATAATATATGGCTTTGACCTTGGCGGTCTCGAAGTTGAGAAATTATAGTGAGCCGCAAACACGCCTTCGGAAAATTATGGCAACCCTAAAACGAAACTACTGTTTTGACATTCTTCAGACGGACGCAGTGATTAACCAGAGGTATGGTTTTATGTGTGTGATATCTATAGTAAGAATTCGTACCAAAAACGTTAAATAAAGTTGTGGTACCTTTTCGCTAAAAAATTGAACATACGCAATTTTTTTTTTTGCAAATATTGAGTTTTGGTGAATTTATAATTTTATGTTTCATTGTAAATCACCATTCATAATTTTTTCTCAAATAACCAGGCTTGGTAAATACCCCACAAAAATATTTACCTACAACTGGGTGTTTACACATTCCCATTACTGGTCGTATGCGAGAAAGTTTCAATTCCGCTTGGTTACGTAAGGATGCGTCATATAATCTATGATGATGACACTTTGGCACTCAAAGACTATCGATTTAACATGTCCTTTTCTTTCTCGTATACGAAGTATACAAAGAGAAAGTATTGTAATCGTCAAAAAAATCGAACTCGAGTTTGAGAATCTCCACGTTTTAGACCTCCTGAGTCCGAAAAAACACAATTTTGGAATTATATCTGTGTGTTTTCTCGAACAGATAACTCAAAACTATTAGAGCTACGGGGATGAAATTTGTACGTGAGACTTGACACATAATTTGTAAGTTTCTATCAAATTTTGAAAATCCATCAGCGGAAATCTGTCTGTTGTATGTCGAGTCAGTGAACACTATAACTCAAAAACTGAATAGCTAGATGATAAAATTTGCGCCCACAGTTTTATCAGTCATGAATGTGGTAGATCCGTATAAAATTTTGGGCCAAACCCTGAACGGCTGACCGTCTGTCGCATCTGTATAATAGCATATTCAACTCCATGAGCATGTTCAGTAGCAATGCCTGTGCAAAAGAAGGGACATTCAAAAAACTTGGCAGTTTCGCCAAAAAACCACCCTGGCTGCGAGCTTTTGTAAGGAAGCAAACATTTAGGGCGTCCTGCCAGGTCCTGTTGCTCAAAAAAAAAAAAATGCGCAGAGGATTTTATTTGTTTTGATCCTTCAAAACCACGCGTGGTTCTAACTTTGGTTAAATTGCGACTGAAGTTTTTTGGTGTCTTTTATTATTCTAGCTTGTATGAACTATATTTTCTATAAGTATGCTATGATGGTTTATACATCCTATTTAATTTGATTGCGCTTTCATAATTGATCTTTATCAAATATGTATATGAAGGAATTACCCTCTAAAGAATTTGAACTGTATTTAAACATTATGCAGCGTATACATCATTGTTCAATGTATTGATTATAAAGGAAGAATTACGCCGATCTGTCCTGGAGACGGTAGGAGTGGAAAATCGGTTCGCATCTAATCGCTACGCATCTCTTGAATCTGATTCTTTGCTTAAATATTTACAATCACTATAATCTACAATGCCGAGAACATTCTGATAGTCATTGGATCTTCTGGGTTACAGTAGGTTCGAATTTTTTTTATCCGCGCGGGAGAAGGAAAGAGCACCTTGGGAAAGAGAAAGTTTAGGGGAGATCAATTCTCTGGAGCTACTTTCTCGTATAATGAAGCATACAAAGAGAGTATTGTAATCGTCAAAAATTCGAACTCGAGATTTTGGACGAATTTCCACATTTTAGACCTCCCCTGATTCCGAAAACAATAATGGGAATTATGTCTGTCTGTGTGTCTGTATGTTCAGAAATATAACCCTGAAACTATTAGAGCTGGCTGGGGATGAAATTTGGTATGACGTCATTAAACATAATTTGTAGGTTTTATCAAATTTTGGACAAATTCCGTCAAGGGAAGTCTGTCTGGCTGTTCACTGCGGTCAGATGAACACTGTAACTCAAAACCTGAGTAGCTAGATGGATAAAATTTGGTACACAGTTTTATCAACATGAGCGTAGGTCCGTATAAAGTTTTGGGCCAAATCCGTCAACGGGGTTGGATTTCTTTTCATATTTGATTTCATTGTACGACGTGAAAGAAGGCACGCGTTTTACCGCTGTTCCGGTTTCGTAATACGCTCCTGTCTTGGCTCGCTGCCAAATTCTTTCTCGAATAAAAGAATTAATTATGGAGTGTTTTTCTTTAATTTTGCTTTCACTCAGGAAACATTTTCAATAAGAGTTGCATATCTGATTTGCGGTTAGTTTTATTTTTTGTGTATTTCTGTAACTATTTTTCTAAGTGGATTTTGCATTATTTTTACTCTGACAGAACGAAAGTAGCTATAAAAAAGTAAAGTAATAAAGTAACAAACCAAAATTTGTGTCAGTTGATTCATCAGTTCTGTTCTTCATGCTTTTTTTTTAATTTCTACGCACTCTGTCAATGTGCATGATATTTTCAACTACAACTATCGGTAGTAAATTTGTAACAATCAGATCGGAGATATTGCTGGCAAGCTAAAAGGCTGCTTAGATGTATGTAAAATCTTTTAGTAACTTAGATTAGATAATTGAAATTTGTAGTGTGGTCTTTTAATCTTAATTGTAGAATTCCCTGTATCCAATTCCTGTTTCAATCGGTAGAAAAAAGGCGTTCAAAATGGCATATTTGGTTTTCTTTGTCATACTATGACAGAAAAGAATGTCGCTATAAATTGGCTCGTTTCTTCGTTGTTTATTTATTTTTTTCTCCACTCCATGAAACAGAGGTATATGATAAAGTTTAGGGAGACCACTTCGGCTGGTTTTGAAATGTGTCCCTGAATTCTCGGATACCCAGTATTACGAAACAAACTAAAGGGAGTGAGCTTCCCTAAACTTTCTCGTGTGTACTTTAAACAAAGGTGCTATCTCTGCCCTCGGCGCGCATAAAGAGGACTTTCATTAACACCACAAAGTATTAAGATTTTGGAACGTTTTTGAGAACCAAATTTTACAAGCAGCTACCTCACATCTCTATGCCCAGGTTCTATTTGATTCTCGATTTCAATCTTAGGGATTGCAAAATTTCTGCGGTTCCTCATCAGCCCTTTTGGGTTGGGGTTCACAATTGCTCGTAAGATCGTGCCAAGATGAACAGACTACAATACTAATAGTGAAAATACGCCAAGCGACAGAAAAACTACGCCAAGTGCGCACCAATATGCAATTTGAACGCCTTTATTCAACCTAATGAAAACGAAAATTTGCACGGATCTTAACATTGTTAGCAGGCTTTAACAATTTTATTTATCTAAGGCATAGGGTTTAGGAGTTATGACAGTTATTCTAATTCTTAGCTTCTAATTCTTTTGTTGCTTCCTGTGTATTTGGCGTCGCCTGCCATATCTGTAATTTCGGCAGAGAGTGTTAGGGTTTAACACACTCTCTAGTATCTTTTGATTATTCTTAAGGATTTTGCATTTTGATTCGTCAGAATGTGTTTCTCATAATTGATATTGACAGGATTCAGGCCACAAAGGGTATACTTTGATTATAATCTACCTCTGACAGAAAATCTTGCTCAATTTGGAATCTTTATGAGTGGTCTTCGATGTGTCTGCCATTCGATTCCCCACATTCATTTCTTCCTTTTGAACATTTTTTTTTACTTTCTAAATTAATTTTTTTTAATATTATAGTTTCAAACTTCTGTTGATGCAGTCACTTGAGGCTGCTTGGTGTTTGTACGCTTAAAGATGCATGTCATCGTTTATGTCTAAAATCTGCTGCTTATTATCTATACTTTTCTTTCTTTTATTTAATTTTAATTTTTTGTTTAGTATATCTATTATTTGTTTAGGTGTATCATGTTCAAAAGTATGCGCTTATACAGACCGACAGTTAACCCTCCGATGGATTTGGTCCAAATTTCGATATTGATCTATATTCCTGAAGAATAAAACTCTGTACCAAATTTTTTATCTATCTAGCCGTTTAAGCTTTTGAGTTATCGTGTTCACATGTACACGGGATATAGAGACTCTGTGACGATTTGTCGAAAATTTGATAGAAACCTATAAATTATGTGTAAAGATCACTTGCAAAATTTCCTCTCTCTATCTTTAATAGTTTTTGAGTTGTGTTTAGAGACAGACATAATTCCAAAATTGTGTTTTTCAGACGCAAGGAGTATCTAAAACGGGAGATTCGTCAAAATCTCGAGTTCGAATTTTTTTTTTTTGACGATTACAATATTTTCTCTTTATATACTTCGTATACGAGAAAAGTAAAAAACACAACGTGTTAATTTTGTGTTATGAACGAAAAAATTCGAGGAGAGCAGATTTTCACTTATTTAAAATGTATATATCTAAAAAAAGTAACTGCTTTTAATGTCACCTTCAGATGTCACCTTTAACAAAGATTTTGATCCTAACCGAGCCATTACTTATTCTCGATACAAACAGAAGGACATCTTCTAATGGCTTTCTTAATGTCCCAATTAAAATGTGTGAGTAGTTTGCTTCCACTTAACTGCTTGTTTTCCAAACGATTCCAAACACCGGGTATATGGGAAGTGATGAAAATATTTTAACAATATAGTACTATGGGTGGCATAGTTCTTTGTGAGTTGCATGGTGTTAATTAGCTCAGGAATTTCTTACAGAGCAGACTGTTGGGCCAACAGGGCCCGCTCTGTAGAGGTCTGAGACTGTCTGCTCTAAGAGAAGTTGAGTCACCTAATTTGACATGAAGAAAGTTAAAGCCCTCAAGAAAGGGCCTTAAAATATCAATTAGTTTCTTAATTAATTTGAAATAATCGAAATTTCAACGTTCTTCTCAAAAAACTTCAAAGCATATTATAGCACCATGCTTGCAAAGTGACGAAATAAATTGACGAAATCAGTCCAGTTGTTGAGGCTGCTGGGGACTAGATCAAGGTTTTTCTCCATTGAATATGTACAATAAAAAAATAGTATTTCTTTCTTCGATTTCTCTCGAAAAATGGAAGGTGGCGGTGGTCAGGTTATCCATTGGATGACATATATAGGAATCATGATCTGAAATAACGAATATTTATATTACTCCAAGTTGCTAGGCAACGGTTAGACTTTTGAACTAATTCACCTTTATATTTCCGTAGCTTGGCGCTTGATACAGTTGCCAAATAGATTTGGCGATTGCTTAAATCGGAAGGTACACTGAAAACGGTCTATGAATCCAAAAATAAACAAAACCAGGACCGTCCATTGATCATATGATATGGTTGTCAGAGTTTTTATAACAGGAAGGTATATTTTGTCTTTATGTATTCTTTAAACAGTAGAAGCAGATGACATATATGGTGGATGCATATATTCCAAAGAGCAGATGATACCATTGAGTACAATGATGTAATTCTGCAGTAACAGAGAATTAAATTAGTCGTCCACTATGTATTATCAACCGTCGTGAACTTTTGACTTCCCTTTCTATATATAACGAAACATTTACATTCGTAAATTTGAAAAAAAAGTAGCAATTCAAATTTTCGCGCACGAAGTCGCGGGTAACAGCTATATTAAATAAAACTTGTCAAAATCGGTCCATATTGGGGCTGGGGACTGGTCCTTTGGTTTTCCTAATTACTTTAAATATATATATTACAGCTAATGTGGTTAATCGGTTATTGCGGATAATCACTGCGGTTGTTATGTATGATAGCCGACGATTCAATATAAATGTACCGTTGAAATAAATGAATAATTCTATGTGAATTTTCGATCACATTATCTCGTTATTATGAATACTCATCTAATTTGTCCGATTTTACTACATTGACATGTGTTCTCATTGACCAAAACTTCATTGGTAAATGTGATTAATTAAACAAAATTATTCTAACATTCAATGAGCAAGCAAAGTTACTAAGTGTCTCCGGCTCCCGCTGCTAGAGAAGCCGTAGGATGTGTTTTAAAGTTAAAAGAATCAGCCTGGAAAGCCCACTTCCAGTTGCCGCAGGCATCGCGCGAGAGCGAAGCCGGAACGAAAGATTAACTTTAAGCGACTAACCTTAGCTGTGACCAACGCACCTCAAATTTTCAAATAGAAAAAAACCAAATAATTTCAACCTTTGTTGAATTTTTCGATCGAATGGTCAGAAAGAGGCCTAAAAAACTTTGGCTCGATTCTCTTCATTTCGACTACATGTCTCTTTTACTTTGGGATGCTTAGATCCATTTTTTGGGTGGGAGCTGTTTTTGGAAGTAATTTGCTTCGAAATTCAGATAAAAATATGCACGAAGCTACACATTTATGCACCAAATGGGTGTCAGTATCGAAAAAGAATCGACGGAGAACATTTCCCTGGTGAATTCAAAGTCGGAAATGGAAATATTGAAAGTTAGTCTGGGAAGAAACCACAGTAGACTATCCTGCCCTCAAATTGGACGAGTTAAATCTAGACAGTTTATAATATAATATTAGTAAAGCAATACCATGTTGATAATAAATACTTAGTGGTTTTACTTCATTTAATACACTATATGGAATAATAAAGACCTATTAGCAGTTCCGAGAAGTATTGCTTTGAGATTAGGTCTTTTATTTCTATCTCATAGATCCTATGGATTGGTTTTCTCAAGAAAGATTGAAGCAGCTTTTGAGAAAGCAAGAAGGTGCCCTTGGCGACACTAACCTTGCACGAATCAGATTGCTGGCCTTGAAATGCCTTCTGTTGAACGGCAACACCCTCGAAATGAGAGAAGAGCTGATGACACTCGCAAGCTGGGTGAAGTAAGTTGTTTAAAAAATACTATTAAAAACTATTTTGCTTTGTTCTCTCTTTTGTTAACGAGTTTCAGATGCATAGTATTCAAGAAATTCTTTACTTTAGATTGCGATTTCATCAGTCATTGATTAAATTTTGATTCCGCACTAGTGGCGTCACCTGGTAGTGAATTTGAGGAAAAGTGATTGCAAGATTCCATAATATTTATAATAATGAATTCAAAATTATATGCTTAAAATTCTTTCATCCGTCCGATTCACACTGGGAGCTGGGGCCAGTGGCGGATTTTGACAAAATGGGGCCCCAGGCGCAAAATTGTTTTGAGGCCCTTCTCCCTAATCAATGTTGTCAATTCGGCGTCGGCTTAGAACTGCGACTTGCAGAAGACTCTCAGAAATCCGGCAGATATCAGATCAAAGGACTGCCGGATTAATGAAGGTTCATTCAAAAACTCATTTTAAAATAGCAGAACACAAAATATTACACAATTATATTATACATAATAAATATTACAAAATATAATTCAAAATCTGAGCAGCAGCCAAGGTGAAATATTTTCCTAACGCTCCCCACTCGCCCTACATACCGGATGCACATTTACAAACCCTACCCTGATAGAACTGAGGCAGGAAATCGGCCAATACCATTGGCTACGAGGGGCAGTGACGTCGTTTTCAGCTCTCGCACGTAGCGTACGGCAATCATAACAAAACAAGAGTCGTCCTACTTTGCTTCTCCGTTTTCCCACACTTGAGCACAGAAAACATTCTTCTGTGGGTTGTAATATTTCTAAAAATGATATTATTTTTTAAAATATAAAAAATAAAACATCCCACACTGTAAGAAATTATACTAATGAAAAGTACACCCAAGAGAGCAAAGAACGACGTCATCGGCTCTCGGCGAAGCGAGCAAATCATATTGTCCGATTTTCTGCCTCAGTTCTATCAGGGTAGGGTTTGTAAATATACGTACCGGATTACTGAGAGCCTACTGTACGTCGAATAGGATTTTGAGGTCCCCAAGGTCTCGAGGCATGAGGCGAGCGCCTGTGCGAAAAACCGCCACTGGCTGGGGTTCCACCTGTGATTGGCGCCACACATTCCTTTCGTAGCCTATCTGACTAATTTTCCTGCCTAACCATGATGTGTTAGTGACTGCTTTTTGAAATAAAAAGAAGGCGGCTGGTTCTTAATAGAATTAATTTTCATGTGTACGCATAGATAAATTAATACATTGTCCGAAAAATACAGAAATAAAGTCAAAGGTTCATGGCGACCAAGGCTCTCTCACTAGTTTTGTCCTTTTTGTACGACTCCCATTCGTTTCCTCCCCTCAGAAATACACTTAACCTCTCCCTTCTTGGCGATCCTGCGACCTTGACCGTTTGAGGAGAGATAAGAGGATCCTTACAATATACTAAAAAGTAGAAAATAATTCAAATAAAAAAATCTGCTTTTTAGCACTCTTATGAAAGTGTGTTTTTAAAGGCTGTTTTTTTTTTTAATTTTTTTTATTCTTCTTGACTTGTTTTATGCTTGTGAAGATGGGGTTTGTAATCCATCTAGCACTCAGTTCCTGACGTGGTAGAGTTCTGAAATTTCAGTCAGGTGTTCACGATGACAATACACTATTTTAAAATTTTCAGAACTTTATTATCAATCAATCAATAGGTTTTAATTGCAATTTGATTCCATATGGGAGACGCCGACTGGTAGAAAATTCAAGCAAAAAAGTTGATTTTAGGATTCTGTAAAAATATTTTCTTATCAGTGTACTAAAAAGTTTTGTCAAAAGTATGGACGCTGAAACAAAATTGGGCAAGCTTGAGGTGCTGAGTGAGGTGAAAACATTTATTTTATTAGAAATTAAATTATGCATTAAATATGATATAAAATTCAATTTGCTTAGAGTGTTTCTATCAGCGCTTCGCAGTTTTAGGATTTCGTTTTCTCGACCATATTTTTGATAATACTTTTTAGAACTTTTATAAAAGTGTGATTTTTTTATTATTTAATATGCATCGCTCCAATTTCAACCACAACTCTAACAATATTGTTTAGGTTAGTTTTATTAACGTCCCGTTTTGAAACAACAAGAGGGCTATTTTGGGAGGGACCTCGTAATTTGAAACAGAGGTCGGATGACGAGGGCGACACCTGAGCTGGTACCCCCTTCCTCTCCAACAGGCTCATTAACGCGAAACAGGCCCAATACACGACGGATCTTTAGTGGACTTAGATTTCATACCTGGAACATTTCGGCCACGAAGTAGGGATGCGTTTATTGCGGAAATAACCGGTTTTCGGTTATTTAGGTTTTTCACCTCCGGTTTAACATGGCGGTTATAACCGCTCAAAACAACCGGGTTTTAAAATAACCGGTTTTCGGTTTAAAAAAAAACGCCGTTTGTAGACAAAAATTTTTTTATTAATATTGTTTTCACAGGAAATCAATCCAGTGGCCAATATTTATATATTCACAAAGACTCTTTTAGTAACAGACGCCTCGAGGAAGTGGTTGTCGTTGATTGGCCTTAGATGATGACATTCAAAGCTTCATAACTTGATAAATTGTAGTCTAATCGAACCTAAAATCTAATCTATCTTCCGATCCAGTTTTTTTAACCCGGTTATTGGATTTAAAATAAGGAATCTACCTAAAATACCGGTTATAACCGGGATAAAAAAAATAACCGAAAAAAAAACGGTTTTCGGTTAAAACCGGTAGGTTTTTCCCATCCTATCCCGAAGCAGAGACCTTTAACAAGAACAATATTGCTTATGGAATTTCAAGATCGATTTCTCTTAATTAATATAACATATTCATTCTACACAGGGCCGTACCGAGGGGGTGGCGAGATTGGCCCCCGCCAATGGCGCAGGCAGAACGGGGGCGCAAAAATGACCGTTTCAAAAACTTAGTTTAAGAGTTAGATTGGTAAGATCTGCTGTGCAAATAAAAAGGAATTTGACAATAAGTCTTCAGTGGCTCATAAAACATTACAGGAGTGGCTAGTTGTTTTGACCAGTGGTCAAGTTGCCAGGTTGTCTGGTTGTGACCCCTTACAGAGAGAGAGAGAGAGAAAGTGCCTGCGCCTTTTCTTTTAACTTTGAGTTTCTTGCTGCCGCAGGAAAAAAGGGTTCCTCCAGCAAGGCGAAAAGGGTCCTCATCCTTATTGGACGAGTGGTCCTTTGGTGTTTCTTCAGTGGCAAGTAATACGAAGGAAATGTTTCATTTATGTTTTTGTTTCATCAGAGAGTGGGCGTATAAAGAAATACTTGGACATTTTCATTCTTTTCTAAGGAGATAAATTAGTTTTAAAGAGGTGAGCTCAAATTATTTCTGTATTTTTAAATTGCTTTTGTAGTATAAAATACTAGCCGCCTTCCACTGCCAGCTGATTCGCCCATTTTATTAATTATATACTATTGATGCCAACCAATTTTTAAAACATCAACTTATTTAATTTTTCGCAAGCTAACTTGAACTAAATTTTAAGGCAATATGTTTTGCATCTGATAAAATTAATGACTTGGATTTTTACATTCAATTGTTAAAAGAGTTTTAGGCAGAATGGTTCTTTAATATCATTAAATTCAATGAAAATTAATTTTTATTTCGATCATGCATAATTCAGATTTGAATTACATTTATTACACTTTATGTATCTGACTATAACTTGAATGTTTTACCTAATTATTACAAATAAAGAGATAGCAAGATTTCCATTGAAGATTATCTGCCCTAAATGAAAAATGAATTTTAGATCATAGCCAAAATGTAAATCTATCAAAATAATACAGTAAATCTATTTAAAAAGAAAATTTATTTCAAGTAGCAAAGAATTAACAAAAAATTAGACTAAAGAAACTGGAAAAGCAACGAAAATGGCAGCATTTCACTACAACAAAAGAAGGTTTTATATTGTAATAATCAAAATAAATTTTTAGATCATGTTTTTTAACATAACAGAAACATTAAATTAAACATTAAGATAAATATTAAATTAAAGATTTGATGAATCAGTGAAATTGGTTTGACTTTCAATCTAGCATTGCTGTAAATTATACATAAAAATATTTTTTTTTGAAAAAATTGTCAAATATAAGAAAAAAGTACGACCACTAGACTGTTATCATTCGAAAGATAATTTTTTTTGAAATGTAAGACGGTGTAGAAATTATTTTTAAATGATAATATTTCCAGTTATTATCGCTGAACCCCCCCCCCCTAAAAAATTCTTAGTTTAATTAGTAAACTTTTAAAAAACTCACTAAGGTGTACTTTGTCACCTTTCATAGTAGGTTTGTACCAAATTTGGCAACTCTAGGCCCAACGGTCTGTCTTGTAGAAGGCAACAGACAGTCACTTATGCATACATGCGCTTTTATTAGTAGTAAAAATATGCACCCAAAAGCATGGTTGCAAGCAACGTATAAAATTAACATTATAGTATTTCGTGTTAGAGTTTATTGCTTAAAAAATCTAATGTAACAATTCTACACCAAATTCATGATCTCCTTAATTTTATTTGTCTTGATAATTGTAACTGATTTAGCCATAAAATTTTACTTTCCAATAATGTATACAAAGATGAATGTTATTTGTTTTTTTAAAAAATCGACATTGTTGCTTGATACTGATGAAATTTGGCGCATATGCTCTTCAAAACAAGAGTAGAATCATTATCAACTTTTCAGAGCTCAGAAGATAATTAAAATTTCGGTTAATAAAAAAGTAGGCAAGATTTTGCTGTCTTTTTGCCATATTTTTCAAAAATATCATCTAAAAATGATTTCTTACGTCATTTTAAAATTCAAAAAAATATCTTTTTAATGATACCAATTTAATAACTGTACAATTTTTAAAGAAATTTAAAAAATGTATGATTTGCAACAATACTTTTCAATTTTAAAATGACGAACTAATTTCCTTATTTAATCACATTATCACTATTTTCCTTATTTTTATATAATCGCATATATAATCACATGATCCCAGCATGGCAAAGTTCACGGATGAGAAGCTATCGGATAAGCAAGCAGGTTCTCGCTCCTTTGGTAGATACAGTAATGGTGATGTGGCTCTTAAGGTCCATCTCCGATGACGGGTCGTACCCCGGTAAAATGGGGGTCGTCGCATGTGCCTCTCGTATTTGGGGCTATTATGCGGGTACCACAATGCTCGATGAAGTCGTGGCGGCCGGTCATGACGAAAACTAATAATTACTCAATTACTAGATATTAATCTACTTTCTCCTTTTTCTTATTCCGTAAATAGGCTTTTGAACTCGTAAGATTTTCATTTTTCAGACGAACCTGATGAAACGAAATTGTAGAATATTCTTATATTTGTGTTTTACGCCATTACCAAAATCACTTTTGAGTACCCCTAACTTGTCCCCTGCGTATTCGCAGGTGTATGCGTACTACAGGTTAGGAAACTCTGATCTAGAAAAAATCATTTAATATTAATAAAATTTCAATTCAGCTCATATATACTCAACTCTTAATTTCTTTTATTTTTAATTAGTAATTTATGTACTATACACTATACATACTGCGAAGCAAATAAATTCTTTTCTTTATTATGCATCACACAAAAGCCAATGTTCAATAGCTGCAATAAGCAATTAGATATAGATTTTGTTTTATTTTCTGTCTTTTAGAAAATATGTGCAATTTGTACTTTATTTGATGATACATTTATTTTGTTGTGTACAGTATTTTTCATGAATATAGTACATTAAAGTGATTTTTAAGAATGTGTAATTTTTATTAAACCTATTTGATAAATCATAAAATATGCTAATTTTTGTGTATAAAAATATTTGCAGGAATGTAGTTTTTTCTGGGTAGGAATTTAATAGAAGGGATGAAAAATTAATGAAAATGTGTCACGTAGGGGGGGGGGACGCAGCTTTGCCATTTCCGCCAAGGGCGCAGGATCACCTCGGTACGGCCCTGATTCTAGCTATCAAATGTTTTAGGCAAGGTGTAAAGGAATTAAAAGCATGTTCATATATAAATTGGCGAAAGCTAAATATTTTGCCCAATTCTGATTCTAAATAGTTGGTAGTGGACAAGTTTGTGCTTTAAAAATCGAGTGCATGTAACTGTAAATATGCGTAAATAATATAGACTAAAGTAAAATTCGATTTCTATAAAATGGTATTTAAAGCATATTTTTATTTTGCTGTACCGAAAATGTTAGGTAGCTTTGTGTACAGAATCTTTAGGTATGTTGCAGACATTCCTTATAACTCTTCAAAACAACATTTCGCTGATATGCAAGCATTCTGCTGTTACATACACAGCTGCTTAATATTCCATGAATTCCATCATAAATATGCTCTAATGTACTTTAGGGCACATAAAATACTTTTTGAGCAGATCATTTTAATATTTTAGGGTTTTTCTTGATAATGATTTATTTCTGCTGAATATTGTGTTTTACTTTTCCTATGAGAATTTTTATTGAATTAATACTGAAGTAGACTTTTAGCTGTGCTCGTGTGAACCATCCTTCGGATAGAATAAAATGATTTGTACTCGCATTTTTGATTAAATTTTGTTTTGATAATAAATTTAACTGGAATAAGTTATCACTTTTAAAAGCTATTAATAAGCTCGTAATTAGTAATTTGAATTCAGTAAAATATATTGTTAATACTTTATCCTGTACGAAGTATATAAAGAGAAATTGTTGTAGTCCTCGAGAGTTCGACGTATCTCCACGCTTAGACTTCTCTGAATCCTTAAAAACCATTTTTGAGATTATTCCTGTCTGTGAAGATATGTTAAAGAGATCTGAAGATATGTTATTAGCCTCTTTCCGCGTATCCATATGGACAATCAAATAATGTTATCTTTTATTTACAAAATTTTTGACGACGAGTTTTTGAAATTTTTGTACAGATTATCTTTGATCTATGCGTATGTTTTCATCTAATTTCTGTTTTGCAGACGTGTTTGGGGAGAAAATTATGAAGAACTCGCTGACATCTATAAGAAACTTATTGAAATAAACGCTGAACTAAATGATAAAGAATCATGCAAGCACTATATAAACGAGGTAGTATTCAATGCTTTTACGTTTTTATGTAACTTGACTTGTTTCATGTTTGTATTGAAATAATTTTGTAATCGATTTTTCTTACATTTCTTTCTCCATTTTGTTTCAACACTTCAGTGTGATAGCCAATTTTTCATTGATAATGATTGAATTGATTTTTAGAAAGTGCTCTCAGTCGTTTTCTTTTTAACATTGAACCTACCATGGCTGGTCGAATCAACCATTTTTCCAATGGCCCTTTCTGTATATCGGTGAAGTGGTTGGTACGTTTAGTGTTAATGTAAAAGGTAGGCGACCAGTGCGTACTCACAAAGAAATTGTTTCCTTTTATGGGAACACTATGAATCTATAAAGATATTTAAATATAAAAAAGAAAAAACAGAAGAAATAAACAATAGTAATAACAATATACCTTTTGCACACAACGCAACAGCTTCCAGTTATTACATTATCAATATTGTCTGAAGTCAACTAACCAATTAAGAAACGATCAAACAACGAAAATCATGCTGTATTAAAAATTAAAACACATTAAGATAAAATAAATCAAATGAAAAAATGGAAGAGAACTCGAATGGAGAACTTTTTCAAAGTGACACTCGCCATCGGAGTTCTAATATGTATAAATTTCCTGTTGAGGGAATGACTAAATAGTCAAATAATATTCCCTCTGTGGCCTGAATTTATCCAATAACTGAAATAAAGGAAAAAAGCCCTTCTAAATAAGAAAAAACTTCATAAAGTCTTTTTTAACATATCCAATAGAGAGAATAAAGAAAGTAATCAACATTACCTTCTGCCAAAAATACATGTAAGAATCCTTCGTGAACTTATAAGAAAAACAAAGGATATTAGGTATAGAAGATAGCAAACCTAGCTCCATCTGTTGAGAAAAATTCGATGAATTTATAAAATATAACGAAATGGTGTAGTTAATTCTTTAGAGGTAGGCTTGATGTTCATGACGAATAGAGACCGGCAGACCATCTGTATTCTCTGATGATTCTTCGAAGGAAGGAACAAGGAATTCAGCAAATCGGCGTGTCAAATTGAAAGAAGTGCATGGTAGAATACTCTCTAGGAAATGGAGTTTTCATGTGATTTTGGCAACTAGTGGTAGAATTCAGTGACTCCTGCATACAAAAGCTTGTATGCCAAAACAAATGCTTGGACAATGAAGGCAACTATTCAGAAAAATAAAGTATGCTCCAGTAAATAATATAATCAGACGCCAAATAAAAGCGTTTTGAATGAAAATGAGCCGTTGTATCTTTACTTTCCGATTGTAATAGTTTTAAATGGTCTGCACTTTTCCGCTGAGTAGTATGTACCTTGTACTCTCAAATGTAGGCATGTAAAAAATCTTTGACTTTTTTTTCTAAAAAGGTTTTATCCATTTCAGTTATTTCGTTTGAAGATGATCTGCGTTGGAGAAGAGGATGCAATGAAGGAAGCGCTCGAGTTGCTCAGGAACTTCTTTTTTCCAATTTGAATGTTCCATAACTCCAGTTTTCATTATTTTGTTATGATAAATCAGTAGTTCTTCATTTTGTGTATTTCAAAGATAATTTAGTGTGTACTATGCTTGTAGATTTTCATTATACTTAATTATTTTTACCTAACTAAAGAATTCGTTAATTTTTTGCTTCTCAAGAAATGGATATATAGTTGTTTAATTAATAATTGATAAATAGGAAATTTTATTATGATAAATGTATGATTTCTTATCGAAATGTGCCTTGTTGTGAAATCAAAAACCGTAGAATGTGAAATTATTTTCTTATAAATTTTGTTCTGGAATTCCCCTTTTTAAGGAATCCGAATATAAGTATGTAATATAAAATAAATTTGCCTGAAAATAAACAATCAGTATAGACTGAAATAATAGCATTTTTTGTTGTATTCAACACGCTGAAAAGAGTTTATCCATTTCATTTAACTCATATGAAAATGATCTACATTGGAGAAAAAGGTGTAAAGGAAGATGCATCTGAGTTCATCAGAAACATTACATTTTTCTGATGAATTCGAATGCTTATTTCTTATTTGAATGTCCCATAATTCAATATTATTTTTATTATGGAAGTTCAGCATTTTTTTAGCTTTGTTTATCCACGAGTGAATTTAATGTTTTTGATTCTTGTATTTTTTCATCATATCAAATTTGCTAAACTTATTTGAAAATTTCCTTAATGTTTTATTAATCAAAAAAGAATATACATTTGGACATAAATAATTGATAGGAAGGAAATTTCTGTATGATAAGTGGCTTTTTGTAGAAAAAAATGGTCCGTTATTGGGAATTAAAGAACTGCAGACTGTGAAGTTATTTTTCTAAAAAATTTCTTCTGGAATGAGACTGATTTTGGGAGTCGATACTCTGATCGCTGAAAATCTATACTTTATAAGTAGTAAAATAAATTTGTCCGGTTTTGGTAACCAGATTACTTAGGAAGAAAATTAAAAAAAAACTGGAATACCAAATCTGAAATAAGAATCTTTAAGAAAATAATTAAGCAGCATTTACTGAAATATTTGTGATTTTCGATGTAGTTGACATGCTATTTTTTGAAAAATAAAAGTTCATTTCACGAGTTTCCGTGTGTTCCTTTATATACAATTTTTCCTTGGTTTTTTCCTTTCCTTAATTATGAAATTATTACTTTAGGAATATTTTGCAGACTCTTTCTGAGACTATTTGTTTTGGATTTCAGATTGTCAAAGTAGTTATAGGCTCCCTTCTTACTTTCCCTTTGGAAGAGTACATGCTACACGTGATCCCATTTATTCCATCCTGTACATTTTGTACTGTTTCCTGTGTTGCAGACGACCTCCTAGAACAGTGGTGGCGAACCTATGACCCACGGATCAGACACCGATCCATGAAGGCTTTTTAAATGACCCACATGTTGATTTTTATGAACTTATTTTTATATCATAAAATAGAGAGCAGGCAATCGAAAATATTAAAAAAATAATCTAATGTCGAATTAAAAAAATATTTCCAAGTGGAATAGGCTGTGGCGTTAAGCCTTAGTTTCGATATTGCGTGTTCTTTTTTGAGTTCAAATAACCAGTTATTTTTTGCATTTTCCAATTATTTATTTCACGAATAACAACTTGACACAGACATTTACGTACACGTATTTCACACAGCTGAACATTTAGAAAATTGATTTTTAAATCGGCAGATTACCGATTCCATTCTTAGGACCTTAGTCGTCCATAGTTTCCAGGCTGGTTGAATTCCCCATCGGATAGGGAAGGTGCATGCTAATAATTTCCCTTTTTAAGGATTATTGTGGTTCAAGTTGCCACATAGACTAACTGATTTTCTATCGTATCACTGCACCTGTGTATGTCTCATGACAGTCGGTCACGAACTTCATATTCGTTGCATCGTAGAATGGGGATGCACCAGCTCACAATTATTTCAAATTGTTGGTACCCTTTTTACCACATTTCCTCTTTCCAAGTGACACCATTGACTTATTGACCCACGGGCTAGAATTAAAAAGAAACAATGAACCATATTTGACCCACTTCTCAAAAAGGTTCGCCATCACTGTCCTAGAGCTTTCTTCGTCTGATACTACCACACTACTACTTCGTCTTCAGTACTATTGCGATTGAATTTGCTTACCAGATTCTTGATGGTCTACCTAGTGGGGCCTGGTGTTCTGAATTTGCGGATGAAATTGTCCACACCTGTTAATAAGTCATTCCATACCAACAAGCACAAATAACACCTGTTCTCTTTTTTTCTTGTGTCATCATTCTTCATAATCACCCTGTATAGTAAAATCTCTTTAGTACATTGTTCCGGGGACTGCTTCAAAACGAAGCACTATCGAATTTTGGTTCAATATGTGCAATATAGAGGAACAGCAAGTACTATGGGTCACTTAAAAAATTGTATTAAATGTAAATAATATTTTTATTATATGAAATGAAAATTAAGCAAGATAAAAGGAAAATTCCTTTTATTTTGGATGAATTCTGATTAAGCATTCTGCTAAGAGAGGCGATTTACAATTTGGCATCCCCAAAAAATATATAATAAATATCGATTTATCTTAGACGATATATCGCGATGATGAAGTCTGTTCATCTCCCAACCCTAATGGGCACTGGCATTCAAACGAATATCTAAATCATTCAAGAGCTTATGGTGGTAAAGCTATGACTATCCTTATCAAAGTTGAAGTAAAGAAGTTGGAAGAAGCGGGTAGTATGGGCCACTTAAGAAAAATGTAATGTAAAATTTATATTTTTTGTTGGAATGAGCAATAATTGTTCAAAAACTTTCTTTGAACACTTTTCTTCATGCTGATTAAACAAATTTATCTAAACTATGCAAATTACATATGCCAACTAATTTTTAAGTCGATAATGTACAACAATTTAAATATGTCTGGTAGTACTATCACACTAAAAAAAAACTCTAGGTTTAAAATAAAAATGAATAATATTTTGCCTACAAATGGATATATTTTGATTCTGCAGCCAAATTACATTAATCGAAAGAAATTTTCTTACATTTCCATCTCTATCTTAGTCATTCAATTTTAGTTAGTTATTTAATTTTACTTCTTTACAGTGTACTTTTTAGTCCACTGTAATGGTTGGTCCCTTTCGTACAATTTATTTCGCAAAACACTTGCAATTGATAATTGGTTTAGTTTAGTTATATGAACATCTCGTTTTGAAGCAATACGAGGGCCATTTTGGGACCCACCTTCTAATTTTGAACCGCGATCAGGCGACAAGAACGACGCCTGAGCTGGCAGCCCCTCCCCCGTCCAAATTCCCGCGTCCCACCAGCGGGAGGGCGTTTGGTCACTGCGTATGATTTGGCTTGCGGCATGCCCCATACAAGGTGGGGTTTTGGTGGAGTGGGGTTTCGATCCTGGAGCCCTCTGGCCCCGTTCCGTTGCCTTACCACTAGGCCACCACGCCCCCTCCCCCTTTGCAAATGCAAGTTTGATGGCATCTTCAAATCACTTTCTTCGACTCTCGCTTTCAGGCTTTTCTTGAACTTAGGCATTTTTTCGTAAAAAAGTATGTTTTACTCGCATCGCCTACTTGACCAACATTGAAAAGAAAAACATAGTGATGGCTTATGTCTGTTAAAAGCAAGATGAAACTTTCAGGCCATAATCTAAATAAAGTAAGCTAAATAATAACACAAGTTTCATAATTTTATTCCTACCCGTAAAAGTGAAAGGAGTCGTCAGAAATTTACGAAGCAACCACTTATAGGGTCGCATACAAAGGAAATTTTCTGAGGAACGAAACAGAGCAGTTATGTCAACTACTATCTGCACATGGCAGACATGCTATGGCTGTACTGTAGATGAAATCATGGGTTGCTATCTGCCGGCAGGGTTGACTTCTGTTCGGATTTCGAAAAATTCGGTAAAATACCATGATATACCAATTGCAGTAGAATATTGACTTTAGGTGCCCTGTGAGGGAAGAGCTAGCGGATTCGCACGGAGTGGCTGCCGGCACGGAACGGCAAACAAGTTGAAGGTGAAAAAAAGATGTCCGGTGTTGTTTCTACTAATTATGGTGCTAGCCCCGTGTTGCTTCAAAACGGGACGTTAATATAACTCGCTAACTAATTACGGTGTTGTATTCATTCTTAAATAGCAATCAAATATTTCTTTTAAGTTAAGAATAAACATTAGCTTTGTTTCTGAATCGTAATTGTTATTTTCCCTTCATTTTTCAGTAAAAATATTTCAGAAATTTAAAAAAAAGATGTTCGGTTTATCCGAAATTTCGGGTTCTACTGCATTTTTAAAAGAAGTATCGCTTAGCTGCATCATTATAAAGATTTTTTTTTATATTCAAAGGAATAGGAATAAATCGGGAACAGGGTAAAAGGTCGTACTAAAATGGTTTCACAATTGCCGGTTAAAAATTTCTCAGTGTTGACATGTTGTTTACTACATCTGGGTTAATGCTTCACTTAGCAGCAAGCCTTGTCTGGGGATTATTTCTGGAAAAATTATATCTAAAGTGAAAACGTTTTAACGCTTATTCAATTGCTTGAAACAGAAATTTAACACTTGAAATTAATTAGAAAGAGATGTCAAACCGCTCCTAACATATCGGGTGAGCGTGTCAGGTTATACTTTCCTGCATGATTTTGTCTTACTTTTGAGTTTCCTACCTCCCCTAATAGTTTTTATATTGAATTTTGAATCACTCTGTAGAATCTTATTCTCACTTGTTAATTTCAAAATAAAACGTATACCTTTTAAAAATCTATTTTAATTTCCATAGTTGTGTATTTTATGACAGTGCGTATGTGTTATATTCCTATTAGCACATTATACAATATCTCCACGATGGTCCTCGATATTCTGAATGCCCTACAATATCGTTGAATATGTCATAACACAATTGTAGAGCATCTTGGGATATTAGGGATGATATCTCTGCTTTTTAGTAGCGCTAAAAGAGAAAGGCTGATAAAGCTTTTGCATCAGAAATTTCACCAAATACAAGATTCTCGTACAATATGAGTTATCGATTTTTAATATAACTATGGCCATAATCTAGTTTTCCAAATGTGAGAGTAAGGATTTTTCTCCTCGTTGCTTTGGGACAAGATACTGATAAAATGTCTGTCTCTATTACGATGCTTTCTACAACACTTTTTCAGGTTAAAAAAAGACTTTCAATAATCTGTAAAGGTTGCAAGGAAAAACGTTTAATGGGACATTGTTTACTTAGATTATTTCTTCCAACAATTCTATGAAAAGAATTGTTTTTCTGTAATTGCTGCAACTATTCTTAAGAAAAGCTCCTTTGTGATAAAATCCAGGAGGAATAGCATTTCTGCCAGCGAACTTCTTATATCCAGATCGTATTCTAGTTTAGTAGGTATTGTATTTTTTGCCATTTTTTCACTTTCGGGAAAAATGCAAATACAGTAAAAATATAATTTAGGAAGTGTTTCAGTAGTTTATTTCCGCTTGTTCCTGTCACAACGAACATTCTACATGTTTTTTAGTCAAGAAAAATATTCCATCTAAGAATTCAAGGTTTTTATATCTTTATTGGATTACTAAAATATAGCATTTTGAAAGGGTGCTTTAAAGTTTGGAATATGTTCCATATGTTCCTATGTAGAAATGCTTTATCTCTGTAAACACGATTCCCTTCAAATTACTGAACAGCTATTCTAAATCACTCTGTATTTATTATCTTTTATTTAAAAAATTACAATTTGCATGAATAAACATTTACTGAGACAAATATACCTCATAGTACTTCAAGGATTATGTATTAATTGTCTTAAAAACTTTAAAACAGAAGTATCATCAAAATGATGACAATTCTTTTTTCAAGTTTTAGAAGGCAGAACTTTCAGTATTCACATTCCAGATTTCATAACGTTTTTTCTTCCCCTGACATTGATTATAGTTTCTTTTAAGGACTATTGATTTTCGAAAAGCTGAATTTTTTTCTCGCTGTAATTCTATCAACGTTCGAGATATATGGAATTATAAAACTTGATGCACCGAATTCTCGGAGAAAAGTTTTATGGGTTGAAAATAGAAGAAATCATTGTAAATCGAAATGGTGTGGCTGACTTAAATGCGAATTTCTAATCCTTTTCCAATGCGAGAACGAAGAAAAAAGTCCATGAAATGTGTTTTTTTTTCTGAAACAGAGCTCAGAAAAGTCGTTTGTATCCTGCGTAGAAGTCATAAAAAGTCCTATTATTTTATTCCTTCATTCAATCAATGCATGGTTATTCTGGTCTCGGAATTCTTTTAAACACTTAAATCGATACTTTTTTTATATCACTTCTTGATGGTTTTGAATAGTTTCTTGGTAGAAAGCTATTTAATATTTTTGCTCTATTTTCACAAGTGTGTAACAGAAAGAAAACTTGCAGCAATTTTTTTCTCATTCGAAAGAAAATAATGTTAATTGAATTTGTTTCACTATAAATCGATTCTTGAATGATTGGACAACTCAAATGTACGATCTTGTTTAATAGCCTGGACATTACTTCTTTTTTGTATTATCAGAAGAAATAGTCCATTTCATTAACGGTTACAAGATGAGGAGACTCTTGAGCCTAGTTTTAATTTTTCTAATATTTCCCGAGCATTTTGATGATATACTTAGTATTTAGGAATGAAATGTGTAGCTGTCCTAAACTAATACCTCATTTAAGTGTAAGATAAATAGGTTTCATGAAATATTCCTTATGTTGGCAAACATGGCACTACCGTTTATTCTTTAAAATGATTTAAAAACAATTTTTGCATAATTCTTATAAAACTTAACTACCAAAAACTCTAGCAATTATGTCATCAAGCAAGATGAAGGGTTTCTAGCAAAAACATCCAGCTTGAATATTTGGGTTGCCATTTTGACTACAAACTCCATCTCACCAGGAAGTTGATCCCAGTCGCATACTCTACTTCAGTCGGCTACGAATATCGCAGCTGCAGTAAATAACTAATGGCACCTATATCAACTCTTGTTCTGTGAAACTTTATTTGGTAGGATGGGGACACCGTAACTTGTTAGGTTCAAGTCACCCTAACTTAACTTTACCTGTATAATCTAAAAATTAAACAACTTAGAATTAAGATATTGCACACCCGTATATCAAATTATAGTGTTAAGTATGTTAAAAACTAGAAATAGTTTAATTCACCATAGTTTTGAGAATAATGTTCAAATTCACAGAAGAATGAAAAATGTAAAAATTACTTCGAAAGAGGCGGAAAAAAGTTAATAATAAATAAGAAATATCTTGTTTTGGCGATTTCGTCTTTGTGTTACATATTTTATAACTCAATGAATAAAACCCATAAAGCCACACACAAAAAAAGTTAAACTGCAGTGGATTACAAAGGGAAAAAAAGTACCTACAAGTAAATACAGCTTTAATGCGAACGCAATATAATGGTACTGCTAAGATACTGAATTTGTTAAAACTGCCCGTTTTGAAATACATTAGCACACTTTTGGCCGCATCTGCCCTGTTAGTACTAAGGAAAAGACGTACTTTTACGTGACTGGTGCAAAATGTGCTAATATTAGTGAAAAAATTTCGAGCATAACCGACGACATTACTCAAGGTGTCTCGATGCTTTAATGGCCTATAAAAAAGAGGAGAAGCTATTGAAAGGTTTTGCTTTTGAGTGCTATAAAATGTTAACTGCTTCGTATACAATGGCCTGGTATATTATGGTTAAAACTATAAGTTAAGTAATAAGAGTTTCGGGAAAATATAAAACTACTTCATTTCAAAGAATAAAAGTAATGCTCTCGAATCCTCTAAAACACATAAAGCCATTCTGCTATTATTTTCTGTTCTAAATACGTTTCCTTTTGCTTTGAATGCAGCCCAGAAATGAAGATGAAGCAGTTTTTATTTGAAAGAATCTTGCTGATGACCTTGTTTTTCTTCAGCTATTTCAATTTTTTCATTTTACTTAAGCTTATTAAGACATTTTTCTTTACTTTGCTTTAATTTTAAATTTTGCTACTATTCCTAACCCTCTTAAATGTGATTACAAATTTTTCAGTTGTTACTGATTTTTACTTCCTCGTCTCGTATACGGAATATACAATACTATAATTGTCAAAAAGTTTGACCTTGAGTTTTTGATGAATCTCCGTGTGTAAGACTTTCCTTAGTTCCAGAAACCGTTTTTGAAATTATGTCTGTATGTGACCACGGTAAGTCAAAAACGTAACGATCGTAGACGGATGAAATTCGTCATGTGATCTTAACAACAAAATTGTAGATAAGTATCAAATTTTAGACGAAATCTTTTGTAGACAGCCTTTTCTAAGTTTTTTCTGTGTGTCTGCCCATATCGAGTTAAATGGATACAAGTTGGCTTGTAGTTTTGTTACTGGTACTGTAGATATGCATCAGATTAGATTAATAATTACTAAAAAAGATAAGCAATGCTGTGTGTTTACTAACATCTCAAAATTGACTCGGCAGTGTTTTAGACTGCTATCTATTCTGACATTATACATATAAGGTATTATATATGTGGCGACTCCTGACGTCACCCGTAACTGCGGAACTGATCTCTGGCAGCATTATATAACTGAGCAGAGCGAACTGTGAAGCAGTCTCGTTGTGTAAGGCTTGTGCATGTATTCCAGTCGCGTTGGAGCTGTGTTCATGCAGTTGCGATTTTTGTGTCTACTTCATCATGTTGCATTTACTGCATCTATGTTTAATCTTGTTTCAACCTATTTTTAAGTGTTAAATCTAATTTACAGTCTTTGAAGCATTTTAATAAAAGAATTCGTTAACGCTGGAATGACTTCTTGTGTCCCACCACGGTGCTTTCTGATTAAGAGTAATTGTCGGTGTGTTATGACCATTTAAAGCCCTACAAGTTGGTGACCCGTCCAAGGAATACAGAAAAGTGCTGGGAATAAGCCTTCAAGATGTGCTGACCGCAACTTCATCGGAAGTAGTGACTGTATAGATTGAATCTCTGAAATCGGTTCCCACCCTGTCCATGTTGACTCTCTGAGGCAAGGAATTGGTCGGTAAAATTGTTTCTTCTATTTTTGAGTTTTTGATTATATTAAGATGCCGCTTAAGGGTGAGGAAGGTTCAGATTCAAGGAATAAAGAGGTTGAGGGCTCGAACGCTGGGTGCGACAGAATTGCTTTTAGGGTTCCAAATTTTTGGACAAATAATGCTAAGCTTTTCTTTATACAGCTTGAGGCTAGTTTTAGATTAGCGAGTGTTACTGTGGAACAAACAAAATTTGATTATTTGGTCGCGGCTTTGGATCCTGAAACCCTGTCGCATGCTACGGATATAGTGTGTGAACCGCCCCCGCATCCATATACAGAACTTACGAGTCGTTTGCTAACCCAGTTTGAGGTATCTCAGAATAAGAAGCTGAACCTTAATTGAAGATTTGGAATTAGGTGATAGATCTCCTTTCGTGTTGCTTAGGCAAATGCGAGATTTAAGTGAAAGCCACGTAGATGAGGCATTTTTGAAAAACATTTGGATGAGGCGTTTGCCATCTCGTGTGCAGCCTATTTTAGCTGTTACCTCGGAAAGCCTTAGCAAATTAGCGGAAATGGCTGACAAAACTATTGAATTTTCACCAGGCGCTGTTAATTCTATTTCAGATAGTACTTTTGCTTCTTGTCATGTTAGTCAGCGAGATGAACAATTGTTAAAAATGCAAAAACAAATAGATGAGCTTTATAGGTTGGTTAGATCAGGTTCACGGCATGCATCGCCGAAACCGCATCGCAATCGAAGTACATCCAGAACTGGTGCTCAAAAACGCGAAGACTGGCAATGCTGGTACCATTTTAGGTTTAAAAAGCAGAACATTGCGTACCGCCTTGTGCATTTCAACAAAAAAACGCGATTCATCTGCAGGAGTAGCGACGGCTTCTGTTTTGACAGGTGTAAGTCGCAAGCTATACGTAAATGATATAAAAACTCATACAGGATTTTTAATGGATACAGGTAGTGATGTTTCCTGTTATCCTAAGTCGTTTTTGTCTAAAGAAATTAAGAAAATTCATTTTGTTTTATATGCAGCTAATGGTACTAGAATAGCAACGTTTGGTACTAAATTGCTATCACTCGATTTAGGATTAAGACGCACTTTGCAGTGGCCATTTATTGTCGCTGACGTTACGAAGCCCATCATTGGAGCTGACTTTCTACAACACTTCGGTTTATTGATAGATCTGAAGAAGCGCTGTTTGTTTGATCCTTTGACAAATTTTACTGCTAAAGGTAAATACACTAAGTGATATTCCAGTAGTAAAAACCATCGTTGGTAATTCGGAATATTCAGAGCTTCTGCGAAAGTTTAAAGAAATAACCCAGTTGAATTCCTCTACTGGGGATACAATCAAGCATGACACCGTACATTACATACCTACCGTCGGACCTCCTGTTAGTGCAAGGGCTCGTCGGTTAAACCCTGCGCAACTCAAAATTGCTAAGCAGGAATTCGAATACATGTTGGAAAAGGGAATTTGTAGACCATCCAAGAGTAATTGGGAAGGCCCCTTACACATGGTTTCTAAAGGTGCATCTGATTGGCGACTTACGGGAGATTACAGGGCCTTGAATCGTATTACCATACCTGATAAATACCCTATACCTCACATTCAGGATTGTATGTATATGTTAAATGGGAAGAAGGTGTTTTCAAAAATAGATTTGGTACGTGCGTATCATCAGATACCTGTACACCCTCCGGATATCCCGAAAACTGCTGTTATTACACCGTTCGGACTTTTTGAATTTCCATTTTTAAATTTCGGTCTATGTTCAGCCGCACAGACTTTTCAAAGGTTTATTAATGAAATTTTACGAGGACTCGATTATTGTTTCCCTTATCTAGATGATATTTTAATTGCCAGTGAAAATCGGGTCGAACATAAAAGACATTTGGAAGAAATTTTTATCCGATTTAGAAAATACGGTATCGTAATAAATGAGTCTAAATGTGAATTTGGCAAAGACGCAATAGATTTTCTTGGGCGTACAATTAATAGTAATGGATGCACTCCACATCGTGATAAGGTTAAAGCAATTCTAGAGTATAACAAACCTAATACTATTAGTGATTTACGCCGGTTTCTAGGCATGGTGAATTATTACCATAAGTTTATAACCAATATTGCAACTATTTTATCACCGTTGAATCAATTATTGGTTGGTGCGAAAAAATGTGACAAAAGAGAGATCCAGTGGAATATAGAAACTGAGAAGAGTTTCCAGGAAATTAGAGATGCTACGGCTAAAGCAACACTTTTGTACCATCCTTCTGTGGATGCAAAATTGGCGTTGGTTACAGATTGCAGTGACTTCGCAATGGGGGGAGTATTGCAAAAGATTTCTTCCAATGGTCCTAAACCTCTTGGTTTCTTTTCTAAGAAACTCTCGCCTACACAATGCAAATATTCAACTTATGACCGAGAGTTATTGGCAGCATACAGTGCCATACAGCATTTTAGGCACTTATTGGAAGCTCGCGTTTTACCTTGTATGTAGATCATAAACCTCTAATATTTGCGTTTAAGCAGAAACAGGAGAAATCTACACCGAGACGTTTAAGACAATTAGATTTCATATTACAATTCACTACTGACATTAAATACCTGCCTGGTAAGGGTAATGTTGTAGCGGATACGTTGTCTAGGATTTGTGAAATACAGTTTTCATCTTTGTCTGATTTAGAGTTGTGGGCTAATCTTCAGGAAACAGACGAGGAATTGAGATCGATTTTAGAGGGTAATGCGAAATTCAGTGGTAATTTAGTTAAAGTGCAAATGCCCGATGTTGCTAGATCATTATATGCAGATAATTCTACGGTAATAAACAGATTTTACGTACCTCTCCAGTTAAGACATAGAGTATTTGACGAATTAAACGGTTTGTCGCATCCGGGAATACGCGCTACTAAGCAGCTTATGGGTTCAAAATACATTTGGCCAGATATGAATAAAGACGTAGGTGTTTGGTGTAGGGCTTGCATCAATTGTCAACGGTCAAAAGTTCAATTGCATACGGAGACCCCTTTGGTACAATTCCTTATTCCCGATGAAAGATTTGCACATGTCCATTTGGATATTATAAAGTTACCTCTTGTGCGTGGTTACAAGTACTGCCTAACTATGATCGATAGATTTACAAGGTGGCCGGAAGCTGCTCCTATGTCTGACATGGAGGCAGAGACTGTGTTTAGGGCTTTTGTGAATACATGGATTTCACGATTCGGCACGCCTCAGAGGTTAACATGCGATAGGGGAGGACAATTTGAATCGGGGCTTTTTGAAACTCTGTCTAAACTCCTTGGTGTCCATCTAACTCGAACTGCTTCTTATACCCCACAGTGCAACGGGATGGTAGAGCGTCTTCATCGTCCATTAAAACAGGCTTTAACCTGTCATCAGGCTGACTGGTTGGGTGAACTTCCTCTCGTCTTATTGGGTATCCGGACCGTCCTGCGTGAGGATCTCAACGCCTCGGCTGCGGAATTAGTGTACGGATCGAGTCTTAGACTGCCTGGACAGCTGTACGAGGAGAAACGGATAGACCAGTGTCCTGATTATGAGGCAAGGTTACAACGACTCTTCAGAGCAGTGAGTCCAACATTTCCTCTGCGTCATGGTCCCCAAAGAATTTATATTCCGAAAGATTTGGAGACGTGTAGTCATGTCTTCCTGCGTAGACCTCCGTTCAAGAAGACCTTACAGACTCCTTACGAAGGTCCTTTCAAGGTTGTACGGCGCCTACCAAAGGATTTCATCATACTAATCAAGGGACAGGAACGTCTTGTCGCTATGGATCACCTGAAACCTGCGTTCATCTTAAACGGATCTGATGAACCAACAGAACAGCCTGACGTCACCCGTAACTGCGGAACTGATCTCTGGCAGCATTATATAACTGAGCAGAGCGAACTGTGAAGCAGTCTCGTTGTGTCTGGCTTGTGCATGTATTCCAGTCGCGTTGGAGCTGTGTTCATGCAGTTGCGATTTCTGTGTCTACTTCATCATGTTGCATTTACTGCATCTATGTTTAATCTTGTTTCAACCTATTTTTAAGTGTTAAATCTAATTTACAGTCTTTGAAGCATTTTAATAAAAGAATTCGTTAACGCTGGAATGACTTCTTGTGTCCCACCACGGTGCCTTCTGATTAAGAGTAATTGTCGGTGTGTTATGGCCATTTGAACCCCGACATATATAGCCATTTGTTATAACCTGCCATTTTCATAATTTTGAGAGAATCTCTAAACAATATACATTATATTCTAACTTGAGGTATAAGAATTAAGTTATAACCGTAATAGTATGGAAGTTGGCGATAAAAGAAAATACCATACTTGATCTGTACTTGTTTACCCACGAATAAACAATGGGCAGAAAACACTTTGACGGAATTGGTTTAAAATATGAGAGTATCTGATGTATACATATATGATAGTGATATCAATCTATGCCCGATTTCAGCCATTTAGTTGGTTGCATTTTGAGTTATTGCGTTCACAAGCACGTGGACGGACAAACATACTTTCTGTTAATGGATATTATCCTAAATTTGAAAAAAAAATGCAATTTTGGTGTAAATGACTATGCACAAAATTTCCTCCTCTTTGGCTCGTTACACTTTTATCATGTTCACAGACGTGAATATTTAAAACGTGGACTTCCTTCAAAATCTGGAGGCCGAATTTTTTGACGATAACAATGCCTTCTCTCCTTATATTTCTTTTACGAGAAAGAAGCAAATTGAAAATAAAACTGTATTTTCGTTGCAAAAGGAAATAACTTCATTTATGATACTGATATATCTCCTTCAATTAGTCAGTGATTTAATAAAATTGTTAAAAAGTTACCGAGTCCATTTCAGAATAATGAAGGGCAATTTGAAGTGTTTTTTAAAATAGGATTTTCTCTGAAAGAAATATAAACCTACCCCAAATGGCTCACGGTAAGATAAGGCGCGTTAATTGATTCATTATACTTCAGAACCCTTTACGTATTTTTCTGAAACTGAAAATGCATTTTTTGTTGATTCCAGATTGTTTTCCTCTTCCATTACGTTGTTATTAATTATCTCAAAACCCGCTAAGAGAAAAATAGCAGGCTTTTTCGACATTTTTAAAGTCTTAATGATGCTAAACCTTTGATTTAATTTGTTAAAGTAGAACAAAACCCGAATGAACTCAATTAATGTCCTTTGTAGTAATGGTTTCAGTCATTTAAACATTTCATTGATTTACTTTAAGAGGCATCTTTCTGAAGAATTAAAATTGATTTTATTTTCATTTTAAATTTAGCCTTTCTATTATGCTCTCAGTCATTTCACATTAAAAAGAAACTGCTCTCAATATATAAAAGTACTTGTTCTATGTAGTATGTGAAACAAAGCATATAATTTCTTCATTGTTCGCTTTATACTTTTTCATATTCGAAACATAAAACAGAAAGCTCATAGGCTGATCTTCTGAAAATATTCTTCCTCCAAATTTTGATGAATGCCAACGTTTAAGACCTCCTTGATCCGAAGAAACACTTTTTGAACAAATACTGCTGCGTTGTAAAACTAATTCAAGTAACAAACCAGCGTAGAAGATGAAACTTGGTGGTCTCTTGTCCACAAAAATGCAATTTCTATCAAATTGTGAAACTAGACTTTTACACCAAAATTGTAGATGACTTTCAAATTTTCGACGCAGTTGTAATATTAGGATCGGCATAAATTGCTGCCATGGATACGGGACGTTAAATGCTAAATAAATAAAACATGAAAAAAGATATCAAATTGAAAAAGTGAGTTATTATGATTTATTTTACTCTGATAAAAAATAAATAAATTTTAAGAAATCTAATAAAATGAACAAGTAAAATAATAATGAAAAAAAGATGCAAAGTCTTTTATTCAGTCATATTTAAAGGCATTTACTCTTCTAATTATATCATTTTATCTTTCACATAATTAGAAAAATTGGGATGGAGTCATTTAAAATTATGATGCCAACTCAAAATTGTTTCCACTCTTACCTGGCAACCCTCAGTCTAGGAGAGAAAGGACATAAACGTGACAATAGTACCTGGGACTGAGTTAGAAACATGCAGACAGTCACGTATATATAGACATATGGCAACCTTACTCATAGGGAAGCATTGCAAAATGAAGCACGGTTTTTTTCTTTTAGTGCTATGAAACATGAACGCAGTACACGGCGTAAGTATACGAGAACGTCGAAGGAGAAACTCCCGCTGGCAATACGCAACTGAACGAAGTAATGA
>BGPR01000540.1:140980-407640 GCA_013235015.1 Araneus ventricosus
AGTTGGCTGCTATGTAGAGAAATTTTCTTTTATAAGAGGAAAATATTGCAAATATACAGTTGTCATAGAAACAAATATTAGAAGCTAACACAATTTTTTTAAAAAAATATTGTCTATACAAAGCTGGTTTCAAAAGAAATTAATATATAGTAAAAAAATTCTCTATAAAAATATTGTTTTTCTGAACAAATCACAAGAAAATGTACTGATTAATTATTAACTGGAGATTGGTGTAATTGATTTAATTTAGTTTTCTCGTTCTTATTAATATTTAAATGTGACACCAGCTTTTTAATTATAGATCCTTTATGTAACGTAGTTATAATATGATGATTCAAATAATTAAAAACAGTTTGGTAGATAATGAATTTATGAAAAAGTCAAGTGATAATAAATTTCTGAGGTAAATACTAACTAAATATTGAAACTTTACTGAAAAAATATAATCAAAAAAATTATGTATAGAACACTGATTAGAATTGAAAATAATAATGAAAATTTATGTGTTATTAATTGCACGATGATCGTACAAAAAGGATTACTAAAAAAATTTGCAAAGAAACTTTTTCTCCCTCTTAGGGTAAATGACGTATTGTCCCAGTGCAGTTTTGGCGATGTGCAGCAACTGGAAGTCGAGTTTCTCTGAAAATTAAATTTGTTGAGGTTAGAATCGTAATGCGATTCTATGGGATGGAAATATTTTGCATGTAAAATTCTCCTAAATCTTTGAAGTTTATGGTGAATACTTTGAGCAACTTCAAGCAGGAGTTGTTGTTGCCCTATCTCCATAGCCTTGATTTCTTGTTAATGATTCTTTTCCCATCCTTGGCTGGAAATCACTGTTTATCTTCTCTGATGAGTTTGAATGAATGATTGCTAAGCTCCATGCTAATTGAGTAAGGACATAGATCTGAACATAGTTAGTATCATTTAATAAATTTATAAAAAACATATTCTTCTCAGGGAAAGCAGGAATCACAAAAGATTATTTTACAAAGAGTACTGAACAAATGATATGCTGCAAAAGTTTATAGAGTGTAATTTATGAGGACTGATATTCAAATACAAAAGAGGTTACAAGCAGAATTACTCCACAACAAATAACGGAGGGAAATTTTTTTGTGAGGATCAACATATGGTGCTATTTATTCCAGTGCATTAATAAACATCTCAAATTTTTCATCGAGTATGAAACCAGCGGGAGTGGTCTCCCAAACTTCACTGTATACCCTTTATATATTTAGAGGAAAAATAGCTAAAAGGCAGTAAAACGAACAAGAACCCCAACCAGTTGGGAGAAAAAAAATAAGTCGAAATCAAGGATTTCGAAGGTCATCGAAGCGGAAGTGATGAAGCCGGATTACCAATAGGCTGGTGTAAAATAAAAAAACGAAATCTGCAATTTGAACGCCTTTTTTAAAACTGATTAAATGAAAAATTAGACAACAACTACATATTAAGCTAAGAAGGCCATACAACAAATTTCATTTATCAAAGATTTTTTGTTAGTTTTACTAAAAGTAAATGTAGATATACAGACAGAAGTCAACTTTGACGGATTTGGTCCAAAATTTGAAACAAACCATGCATTCCTGATCTTAAAAATGTGTACAAATTCTATCAGCTATTTAAGTTTGTGTGATATCACGTTCATTAACATTCATCATAAACATATATGCGCTATTTATTCCAATTCATAATAAAACATCCACCTTTTCATCACAGAAAAAGAGTTATTATAGGCCATGTCGCATGAAGTTTTGATAATGACCGAAATGAAAGGCCAGTAAAGAGGTAAAAAAAAGCAACAACCCTTTAGGTGTTTTTCAAAATTTATTGAACTTCGAAGAGTTAAACAAGTAGTAATGCCGAGATCTATTAAAATTAGTCTCACATTGAAGTGCAAAACGTAACTTGTTTTAGCGTGGCTAAGAAGGCCAAACTCAAGATTTGACGCGCAAACCTTCAAGTGGGAGTATGATGTATCCGCCATATAATCCTAATTTGGTTTCCAATTTCTCGCACAAGTGAAGGAATACTTTCACGAGCAAGGTTCTTCGAGATGATGAAATCAAGACAGTTTCCAAAAAAGTAGGTAAATGAGGAGGGGCATCATTTTTACAGCCGGGATGGACGAATTGGACCGCTGTCTGATTAATGCCTCAATCATTTGCAATTACGTAGAAGGGACGAGTGGTATTTCTCTTGATCTATTTGCATTTTATGTTTGGTGTTTCTAATTTTAATAGCATTATTACATTTTTCTCTGATCAATCTACGTATAATGTAATGTTCTTACCGCTTGATTTCAAGTTAATCAGTTGTTCCAGAAAAGAGAGATACATTATATAGATTTATCATAAAGAAGCATGTATTATTTGCATGCAAAAAATATCCAAAGAAACCGTCATACTTTTTTTAAAACACATTTAATGGGAACGTTGGAAAATTTACTTAGGTATGTACATTGAAATACGTTAAATTTGTGACTTATAGTGGATGTAAGTTATTATAATATGGTATGATGAAATAAAAATCATTTATGCAGAAAATGTGTAGTGATATAATAATAACCCTGTCCAGTAAAATATAACATCAAGATGTAGCCACCTAAACAACTGTTTAATGATTTATCTTTGCAAGTTCCATCTAATGACTGATATCAGAACAACATCAAGAATTTAATATTAGCACATTTACATTTTATTTTTCTTTAATATGTACATATGAATACATTGATTAAATTCAACTTCCCAGAAAAAAACCTTATTAGTTCTTCTTAAATTTTATTTATGAATGTTAAGATATAAAATTAAATGAATCAGAAGCCGACGATGAAAGCAGGCGAATATAATTACGATAATTTGGAAGAATTTAAAAGATATTATTTTATGCTTTTAACATGTTATTAATGTAAATTAAAAATAAAATACGAAGTTGATCATTTAGGAAGAGTATGCAAAAGAGATATTTAAAGAAATCCTTTATGTTGATGCAAACGACACAATTTTATCACTCCTGATACCATCGATCTCATGGGAAAAAAAAAGGGTTTAGAAAGTATATTCTAAACGAAAAGTACAACGAAAAATTATATTTAGTTAAATGAATTTGTACACATAAAAAGAAGAAAATAAGGATATTAAGATTTACTGAGGATATATTTTTTTCTTATCAATCAGCACATAGAAAATGCCAAAGCCAACAGAGGCAAAAGTTAAAATTTTCTAGCGAAAACCAACAAAATGGATTTGTAATATTGAATTATAAGAGTTAAATCTTTTAACCTCAGCTCGCTACTTTTCTAGTCAACATTTACCTTTCTGGAAAACCCATTCGTTCGATGAAATTCGAAATTCCATATTCCTGTTTCTGTCAACAAAGAACTCAAAACCCCAAGGATTAAAGAAAAAGAAAGAAGAAAGATCAAATTAAGAATCGATCAATAATGGAATGTGTTCAAGTATTACTGAAATTCAAAGGTCTTAAATTTTTTTGACGTTCCTTGCCTACCGGTTCTCGTGTTGTACGGGAGATTTGAAACCCTTTTATGCAAGAAATAACACCTGAGTCAAAATACTGCAGCAACCTTCAGAATAACAGAAAATTTTGAAAATTCCGGTAGAGAAATGCTTAAGAAATATACATTGACAAATGGAAGTTTCAAAGAAAAATAATGAGTAAAGCTTGAAAAAATGTTTTTAAAAAATTGCATAACATTGTTTCATCCTATGTTTTATTTTTAATATACTTTCTTTTAAGTTAAAAAAACTTTTAGTACGCTTTATCTAACTTGACTGGCTTCATGTTTGTAAAAATGGAATTTATAGTCGATGTTTTACTCTCATTTTAATGAGCTAGAGTTTGCACAATTGTCTGTTCCTATTGGAATTGGTATGTTTTAATATTTTTAGAATTTAATTATCTATTCGATTTTCAATTAATTTAAAGTTTCGATTTTTATCAAGAACTGACTTTACTCTTCGAAATGCAACCGTAAGCCATTCTGGCAGGAAAAAGAATTTAAACCTTAATCAAAGACAGATTTCCTCTGCTGAGCACATCTCATTACTTAAGGTAAAAAATTTAGAATATTATAAGAATGTATAAAATAGAAATAAAGAAATTGAGCAATTATTCTTCCAAATGAATAATGAGAAATAATTGATGGAATTCTTTGATGGAAAAATTAATTATAATGTTCCATAATAATTATTAATTATGAAACATATTAAATGTTAAAACCTATAAAATACTAAGCACAAAACACTTTTTAAAATAGTTTTTATTTTTGTATTCAAATTAGAAACAAATTTTTAAAATTCAAAATCTAAAAGTCAAAACAAAACCCCTAAAAGTGTATGGCTATGTGAACAATACAATATGGAATTTAAACCAAAAAGCATATCATAAGGAAGAAAAATTTCTCAACATTTATTAAAAATTAAAATACATTATAAATGTGGCTAAAATTTTATTTTTCTTAAAAAATGTCTATCGGCACTTCACACTTTTATGATTTCTATTTCGACCTCCAGCTTTTTGAAAAAAAAATTCTACTTTTTAGTACATTGATAAAAGCGAGTTTTAAAAAATTCTTCTATCTGACATGACACATTTCCGCGGATTTCCGCTTTTTCGGCATCGAATTTTATCATTGTTGGGATCGATGCAAATCTGCATTAAAATTTTTGTTAAAAGTGTTGGGGGGGGGGGAGGGGTTGCTCACGCAAACAAAAACTGTACGCCGTGTGAAAAATGGCTGTAAAACGAAAGAGTTTCGAATTCATAAGATATTGCGTAATCCTGCTGAAAGCCGTTCAGCGTCCGAGTTATGTATCGGCGTTTTGGGGTCGAAGTTTAGCATTGGGAGGAATTCCTGAAGGTTGTATTCTTTTCTTTCTCGTTTCTTCCAATTATCTTTCGTTCCATCCTATCAGAATTCATTCCGAATTCTGATTGGATAGAAAATCAACCCACAAATTTCTTTCGATCCAAATTTCGTGACGAAAAAAGCTCTCCGTAAAGGAAGCCATTTTATTTTTGCGTTCTTTTCTTCATTTTTGTTAGTTATTTCGATTTCATTTTTGTTAGTTTTCGTTCCTTAACATTTGTCTATCAACACAGACATGACATATTTGTGCAGAAACGCGGATTTCGGCGTTTCCGGTATCGAATTTTGTCATTCTTGGGATCGATGTAAATCTGCATTAAAAGTTTTGGTAAAGCATTGGGGGAGGGGAGGGGAGGGGTTGCGCTCACAAAAGACGTGAATAGCACGCAAACAAAAACTGTGCGCCATGTACACATTCAAATTAATCTCGGGTTTTATCGATAAAAGATCAGAAAGAATGTATATTGAAACGTATTCTTCAATTTAGGTGTTAAGTACAAAATGATGAGCAAAAGCAGTCTGCTTTTGAATATTTTAGAAAAAAGATTTTTTGCGTGATGCTATTGATAATAACGTGCAAAAATTTAAGGTCATCACGCAAATGGTACTAGGAGGAACTTGATAGTAAGAAAATAGCTATGAGAAAAAAATAAAGAAAAACCCCCAATCAAAGAAAGATAGCAAAATTTAGAAAATGAAGGAAAATAGCAGACTGAAGCATAAAAGAAAGCTTGAACTGTTAGCTCAAAAAATGAGAAACAAAAGTCTTAATAATTATGTATAATCAGAAAAAGTTTTTACATGGCCATATTTTTTAGTGAGATAATTTTTACCTTAGTTTTTATTTTAACAAAACTTTATACGTAATTCATTTTTCACCCATTAATTTTCTTTTAAATAATAATTCTACAATATTTTTAATATTTCGAGCACTTTTGTATAAATTTATTCATTTATTATTCAATTAATCATATTTATTTTACTTCTCGGTGTTTATGTTTGATACGATTCCGTATTTATGAAGTTCAGCTTTTTTTGTTCCAAGCTTGTGTCATGTCTGATTCTATATTTATTACTTAGCATTGCTGTATGTTTACACAACGTGAGTGATTCATTCCAATTGAATTTTTACAAATAAAATTCAATTGGATTTAATCAAAAGCATTGTGTTAAAAATAAAATTTAATCATTACGAAGTATTGAAATAAAAATAAAATTTGTATCATTACGGAGTTTTCTAACAATTCTTCGAGTATTTTTTAACAGAAAATACAATTTTTCCAAAGTTTAGAAATTAAAATGTTTCTAATTTTTTGTAATGTTTCATAAATGCATTCTCAGATCTATATTATCGAAAGAAATTACTTAGCGTTTACATACCCTGCATTGATAACTGCTTCTGAAAGTTTGCAGACGTTTTCTACAGATAAGACACAGAAACAATGTGTGCTTAATATTTTGCTTTCACTCTGTAGTAAAGAATTTAAATTGATATCCATGTTTAGGAAGTATTCGCAAAAAAAAAATTAAGGAGAATTTAAATAAAAGGTCAAATAATATTTAACTCAGAGGAATAATATCGTATATACTAGCTTAAATATTAGAGCGATTATGAAAACAATATTTTGTTTTAGAAAATCTTTTAACTTTGGGAGGTTGTTTATGTAAAGGTGTTGGATGGATATTATATTTTAGTGAGAACTTTTTTTTTTTTTTTTTTTGCAGAAAAGAAAAGAAAAGTCTTGAATAATTGCATTTGCTCGTCATTAGAAGTTTCAAAATGCTATGCCATTATTATGATTAGAAAATTTTCCTTGTTTCACAATTTATTATAATTTTTTCATAAACTTTATATTCTGTGATGACTAATATTTTTAATCAGCTGCAAATACCAAAAAATTTCGATAGTATCAGGAATCTTTAAAAAGCTATCTGTTACCTCTACAGTAAATATTTTATATGATTTTGATACTAGTTTTCAGGCATATTTTGATATCTTAATACATAGAAATATTATAAATCGAAAATCTTCTTGTTCTTATTTCTTCTAGCATATAAAATTAATTATGATATTATGTAATAATTCATTATATATACCAGAAGCATTAAAACATTATTCAAGGATCCTAAAATAACAAAGATCTAAAATTTTTCAAAATAAATTAATCTCCCTTTTTTAAAAATAACGTATCTTTAATTCCTAAAAAGATTAATTTCAGAAAGTCTTCAAAATAAAAAACAAACTTATAAGGCAGTAACCGATATAATTGTGATAAGAAAGTTATTCTACTAACCAAAATTTGATACCTCCTGTGGAAAAGTTCTCTATTTCGCACAAGATTATCAGGAGAATTCTTAACTTATTTTGACTTAAAAAATGTAATAATTGATAAAGTACTTATCTACGTTCCAAATGATGACATCTAGTATTTTCAACATCTTTATTTCCTTGTCGACCAGGAGATCATGTTGTATACATACTAGCAGCAGATAATGGTACATCAAACATTCCTAAATATTCATGTTACTATATTGTGCCTCTCTTCGGCATTCAACCGAGTGCACTTGAGTTCCCCCGCTCCACAAGCATGTGTCCTAAAAAATGCGTGACACCTCACAGTGGGAGCGTCGCTGATAGAACTAACCTTTCTCGCCAACAGCAAGAAGTCAACTTGCAAGAAAAGGTTAAAGATCGAAGGAGGGTCCTCCCCCATCCGGCCAGGCCCTCACAGGGTTCAACGGACTGACCTCCCTTACTTTTGTGGGGGAGTTCGTAACACCTCCAATATTAAACGTAACAGCTCTTAGCTTTTCACAAACAACAATTAATAAAGTACAACTTTTAATACAGTAAATGACATGTCGCGGTTACTTCGCATTTATCTGCGATTATTATGTAAATATGAATAATTTTCATCTTTGATTCCAAATTTATTTAATAAAACAAATATTGCCATGGTATTCTGACAGTGATTACAGATTTTTATCTAATAAATTATTAATCATACTCAACAATTGATTTTTTTTTCTGAAACAAAACGGAAATTCCTAAAAATGTCAAAATTAGCAAATGTAATACGCCAGTCGTTTAATATCATTTTATTCTACAAATTACTTATAAGAAATCAGTACATCAAACAAAAAGCAAAACTACTTTGATAAAAGAAGTTTTTATCCAAATTTTAGTTATATGAATTCGCTGTGAAGCAAGTTGAAAATTTAGGTGGTTTCGGCTATTTCACTTAGAAAAATTAGATAATTCAGTAAAATAAGAATAACGCATTTTCTAGCTGTTATTGAAATGAATTTAAAAAAACTCTGCTCAAATATACGACAGAATCTCAGAGTGATAAAAGAAATCATAAGGATTCAACGTATAGATTTTTCAAAAAACAAGATGCTGGCAGGTAAAATTTAGACCAAGAACTACTAAACTGTTTGTTTATCATGTTGTACATTATTATACTGTTCAACAACGGATTCCGAGACTACCACTTTTGGAAGATTTTACACCGGCAGGCAATGAGTCATGTGAGCGCATTTCCGGAGTTTTTTTTTGTTAGATTACGCTCTGTAAAATGTAAACATCACCCTTCCATTCTTCACTTTTCCCCTATTTTGATGAAAATAACTCCGCCCGGCGCATGCGCAAAAGCGTGGAGGGTTTCCGAATCTGTTGCTAAACAATATCATAATACATAAATATAAATTATTGGTTTTACAGGAAATTAATTAATTATGTTAGAATTTGAGCATATGTGCCAACTTTCTTTCTGTTCTTTTAATGCACTGATGTTATAATACTACTACTAAGGACTAATAAACAAGTATTTTTCAGGATACAAGATTTCATCAGTTTCTGAAAATTGTTTGCAATAAAAGTAAGTTGTTCAATACATTGAAAAAAATTTTAGAGACATTCTTATAAGTATAAAAAGCTTTAAAAAAGCAAGTTAATTTTGTTTATGGTTGAATTATTTTAATATTCTTTTGTTTTAGGTCTCGTCGAGAATGAAATATTTCTACCAAAAGACAAATAGCTGAAATGCTGTAACCTACTGCCAAAAGTAAAAAAAGACCAGCTAAATCTTCGACAGACAAACTCTTACTATGTTCTTGCTCTACTGAGTCTTTTAATTGAGAAACTCTAAATTTAAATGATTCTTCATTGAAAAATTTACCATAAATTCCAGCAGCAACAAGACTAGAAACAATAAAATTCAATTTTGACTTGCAACAAAAATGTTTATTCATTCCGACTGCTGATGACCAAGAACTTAGAGTATCACTGGAAATGAAAATTTCTGGATTAGTTCCGTGAAACAGCTGCAGTTTCTTCGAGTTCAAAATAATCACTGAATTTTGGTAGAGATTTTCTGGAGTCTTCATATCTGAATCGGTCATATACCAACCCTTGCGGTTTATTTCATCTCCTAACACCTTCAGATACATCTTAGGTGAATTAAGCAGGAAGGAGCTGGTACTGCTACCTTTCAGAACGTAACATTTGTGCGATCTTTTCTGAACAGCTACAGAAAGTTCATAGAAGTTTTTTAAAGGAATTTTATTCGGTGGTATGGTCAGAAATGACAACAGACCAGCTGAATAACTTGCTGGTATAACAGCAAGAGTGATCCACCAGCAACAAAGCAACACATTGAGGTGGATAGATATGAAATTCATCTTCAGAGCTTGACCAAGAAGACTCGCAAACAGTTTATAAAAGGTGTTTCCATAATGAATTTTGTTATTGGAAAAAATCACAAAATAGGCCGGCAAAAGAAAAAGAAAAATGAAAATGCATGTCCACACGATAACATCAAAAGGGTATAGATATGCAAAAATTGGCATTGTGACTTCTGGTTTTTTATAGGCAAAGGTTGGTTCCACGTTCTCATATGTTGGACTGAAGTCAATTACTTCTGCACGTTGATTCGTGATAGCAAGCGTAGTAAAGGCTAAATCGGATTCGCCTCTGTGAACCATTCCCACCATACCAGTCCAGTTTCCATCCGATTTAAGATTTCCGTATTGTCCATCCTCGGCCACGACGATATCGTACTGGTGACCAAGACCTGTTAGGATGGCATGCAGAAACCTGCCTTCGTAACCAGAAAGTCTTTTCTCGTCTTTATTTTCAATGTTGACTTCTAGAATATTTGGTATTTGTAATACTGCAACAGTGATCAGAAATGAAGAATTCATATCATACAGAAGATTGGATAAAGTCTTCAAAACAGATGGGAAAAGTCTTCAGAAAAGATTGGATAAAGTCTTTAGATATTTAAAATTAGATATTTAAATTCACAATCGCTTATCAGCAGCAACTTAAATCATCAATGTCCTGCAAATAAAATAATCTTTTCTCCGTGAATGTTTTCGTTCAAACTTTCAAAGAAATCTGAACATGCTATAAAAGTGCTTGAAAAATCGAATATTATAAGCATTTTGCATTCCCTTTTTAAATACCTTGCAATGCCAATATTTTTTAAAAACACCAAAGAAATACTTACCGCATAACACGTTGCGTTTGTTTTTTCTTTTCTGTAAACATTCAGAAATAAACATAATTTACTTTTTTATTCCTCTTCAGAAAATAATAACAGTGTATTCAGGTAAATCAAATAAAAGGATTTCACAAAAGTGTTGAAATATTCACGACTAAAACATTTTTTGTGTTTCGGGCACAACAAATAATACTTACTTTATTTTTCAGATGTTCAGTTGTTGTAATTTGTAGCATTCATACAAAACTAAAATAAAAGCTTTTTATTATGACATGAGTTATCCATTTAAACATAAAAAAATCAAGCAATAGTTATTAAACAAAGTAGCATTCTTGTTTGCTGAGACATTTGCATTTAGTTTGATTAGTCTAAGAATTTACAAGTTGTCTTATTCTTACACCCATTAAGCACGAACATGAAGATTTGATTTTATATATTTTGTTATAATATTTAAGTTTATCTTTCATTATAATCTAAATCTGAAATTAAATATTTACAAGCAAACTGGATTGATGGATAGTGATTTCTATAGTTTGATTAGACGTGATTTTTCTTTTGTTTTATGATTTCGTTGTTCCTTTTCTATACAGTTCCTTGGCATATAAAATCAAGTGTATATTATACAAAAACGTCTATCACTTAGATGCAGTGGCGAATCCAGGATTCGGGTCTGGAGGGAGGGGCGCTGAGGTCATAAAAATTTTGTATCGTAGTGACGAATGTCAAACCTTATGGCTTACGTAAACCAAAACCAAAACACTTTAACTTGACAGACTTTCCTCACCTGACAATAAGAATCATAAAGAACGCTACAATATTTTCGATAATTTAATAAAAAATGCAATGAAATAACTAGCAAAAATGTTTTCGATCGCGTCAACGCTACAAATACAGGAGGAATGACTAGAAAAGTACGAAAATTTTCGTACCTGTCAAGCCAGAAAGCAATGTTGTCACGTTTTTATTATTATTTTTTAAAAATGAAAATTAAGAACAAACAGTTGTAGTGATTTTAAATAAAATCAAGAATTTCGGTTAGCTCGGGGAGGGGGAAGCTGCAGCCCGGTAGCCCCCTGGATTCTGGATTCGCCACTGCTTAGTTGATATGCAATATGAAGAAATATCAAAAGAAATTAAAATAAATAGGAGAAATAACAACACAATAAAAACCAAAAAATTAACCAAAATTAACACAATCATTGTATTAATAACGCGCGAATGCAGCAGCAACAAAAATAACAATGGAAAGAATAAAAAAAATTCAAAATGGAGGAACTCGGCAACGCACTTTCATACATGTATGCATTTATACAGAAAAAATCTTGATTTCTCATAAACTCTTGCTGTGTGTGGCTCTTGGAAAAGTGCCTGGACGAGTTCCTCCATTTTGAATTTTTTTTATTAGTTGATATGTATAATAAAACAAATCTACCAGGGATTTCCTATTTGATTTTTAGAAAATTAACATAAGTTATCCAGACATTGGGAAAAAATATCCAATAATAAATGTAAAAGTCAAGGTCAGTGGCGAATCCAGGGGGAGAGGGGGGGGTTATGGGGCTGCAGCCCCCTCAGGACTAAACCAAAATTCCCGATTTTTTCAAATCACTACAACTGTTTGTTCTCAATATCTTTTTTTTACAAAATAAAACGTGGCAGGCAACATTGATTTCCGGCTTTGACAGGATCGAAAATTTTCCCTCTTTTGTAGTCATTCCACATGTAGTATTAATGCGGTCGAAAACATTTTTTAGCTTTTTATTTCATTGTGTTTTTATTAAATTATCGAAAGTATTGTAATGTCCTTTCTTATTCTTATCGTCAGGAACGTAAAGTTAAAGTTTTTTGACTTGCATAAGCCATGAGCCACGAGGATTCATTTTCATGACCTCATCCCCCCAGATCAAAATCCTGGATTCGCCACTGGTCAAAATCTATCTTGACTATTTTCCATGACTCAGTTGAATTTGCTGCTTGAACAATGTGAAAAATTATTGTAATATCATAAAATGTACACACAGTGTAGTCTCAATAATGTGAGAACTTTATGTTGTGTGCTTAATACATGTTCCGAGCAGATTACGGGATTTATCCTAGATATAGTTACGGGCATATCTGTTCAATTCTCAAAATAATGGAAAGCAATATATAGAGCACAGTGTTAAAAATATTTTAGAAGGAAGCTCATGCAGTTTCTTTTCCTAAAAAGAGTGGGAAATTTGCTTCTACAAAATAGAAATTAATCTCAAATATTTTTTCTTTACTCCGTACCAATAGGAATTAATTAAAAAGGGGTAATACTAGAAACAAAAAGTCTTGAAAATTGAATGAACCAGTAAAAGGACATTAAATTTCTGAACAACGCTGTTGCGTAGACTGCCTTTTTACTACACTTCTTTTCATGGTAAAGATTATCTGAGAATCAGAATTTGATTTCGTTTACTTGATTTCTTCGCTTGTTGTTCAAATTCACGGATGATTTAGAGGGGATAAACTCTCTCTCTCACCTTTTCAATATTTGACGAAAAGAAAAAAAAATCTTACCAGGTAGTTCAGTTATGTTTTTTAAATGATCTGTTCAGGGAAAAAATGGAGAGAAATTCACTCTCATAAGAAGTTGGATTTTCTTGCTTTTCATTTAGTATTTATCTTAATCAGGATAGAAAAGATAGGATTTTGAGTGCAGTGTAAATTTTATTTTTACATTATATTGGCAATGATAATAATGTAATCTGATAACGAAATTGAAAAGTTAGAAAAATAAGTTCTGTGTCCTTAAAGAACAAATATTTAATAAAATCTTTCGGTTTTAATTTTTTTCTCAAACGCATACATTTTGAATGAATTTTACGTAAGTTTTATCTTTCTGTTATTTACATGAATTATAACTAAATTATGGCCGCTAGAGAAGAAATTAAATGCTTTCTGTTATTTTAACTTGCATTCCTTAATAAATAATCTCGTATGATTGAAATTATAATTTATTTTTGTCTTCAGAGATAAATAATTTGTATCAATGCAGGAATACTGTGGTAAAAGCCATGAAAATCTCATACGGGTATTGATAATCATTAAATATCGTATTCTGTATGACTACCAAAGTCATTGATATGCAATAAAATACTTTTGCGCAAATAATTTGCTGATTTATTACGAAAAAATATGTTCCTAAAACAATAACACAAACAGGAAAAGGAAGAGGTAATATTTTGTAGAATGAAAAGCAAAAAGGTAGGGCCACAAGGTCTGGTGGCCGGGGGGTGGCGCCAGAGGGGGAACCGGGGGCCAGGTACCCCGCCCCCCGTCGGGGAAAATTTTGTACGGATTATTCAAATGTAGTTGATAAATAATAATCTAGCAAAAAATTGAGACCAATTTCATTGCACTCGTCGCCCCGTACAGCAGGTCGCGGAAAATCCCCCCCCCCCGTCCGGCAAACTCTAGCGACAGTCTTGACTTCCTGCTGGTGACAGTCTTGACTTTCAGGGGAAGTAGCAACCGGGTGACATTGGGTATAGATGCTCCGGGCGTCAGTTTGAAGGGACGCTATGGAGTTAAAGCATTACTTCGCTTTTACCATTTTTGAAGCAAAATGTGATGAGGAAGCGTAAAAATATTGCCGTACCTCAGGCTAACTTACGATTGTTAAGCCATTGATGACGACTGGAGTAAAAAAATCATATTCTTTTCACTTACCCTCGCTACGACACTGGCCATGGTGGCCATGGTTTTTAAATTCAGATATGAATAGGGGAAGAAAAAATACCATGGCCGGGCTCTGTTTGCACAAACTAAGCCACTGATGATGAAAGGAAGGGGCTTAAAAAATCACATTATGACCCGGGCGCCACTCAGTCTCGCTACCCCACTGTTGACTTCATGTTAGGAAGATCGCAGTTTCCAGATTCGATTCCACCACAGATCCAAACTTGGTGCGCACTGAATCTACATGGGTCAAAGATCCTCCCCAGTGGTATAGTCGCAAAATAAGCAGTGCCGGAAGGCTCTAACCTGGGTGACAAAAATTTTGCTGTATTAAGGACGTGTTCACAGTTTTTTCTTATTTATGTCTCGTGAAAAAAAAGCAGTGCCGGAACGGCGTTCCGGTGCCTATCGGCTCCACTACACCCCTGAACCTCCCAATGATGTAGCAAAAGGAAAAGGTAATACCGTAAATCTCCTTTTGTACGTTTCGCATTCATACGTCGTTTACATTAATATATCGTTTCATCACAGTCAAGATCCATTCGTAACCTTTGAAATGATAAACTACTTCGTTCATGCGACGCAAAATTTCGGTTATACGTCGTTTCCCCCTTTTCTAAAATTCGCAAATTCTCTGCCTCGGCTATTATTTTTCCTTTCTTATTAAGGGGGATTCTTTTCTTAGAAAGCAGTGATAACTTAATGAAGAAGAATGTGAATACGTTATTACACTTTCTTTTAAAGCATTGAAAAACTTCGAACTTATTTTGATTGTCTAGAGATAAAACATTCAATGAACCTAATTCGATTCATGATGCTGTGTTTAACACTCACAGACAAACAGCACGTCAGCGACGATAAAAAGATTAAAGACTTTTTTTAATTAAACGCGCGCCTATCTACATGCTCATAAATCGTATAAAATGAGAAATGTATAATTGGTGTTCAAGATATGGAATAAAAGTATGATTTTTCTCGCTTTTATGGTAAATATTTAATTTAAAAATATTATTATTGTTTTCACTACTTGGCAGTAATATGCTAATAATATCTTAAGTAAAATTAAAACTATTACTTTTAAATTAATTTGCATTAGCAAAATTAAATCTGTAGCAACCAAAGTTATTTTTTTAACATTTCAATTATGCATTTCATCTTTACGTAATTTCATTTATATATATACGTCGCTTTACGGAAATTCCTCGAAAGACGCATAAACGGTGTTTTACCGTATTTTGTTTAAAATAAAACAAAAAATGAATGATCTGATGGTCGAATATCATGATCGGTCAATGAATGAGAGTGTCGGCTTCAATACAAAACGGTCGCGGGTTCAAGGTTCGATTTCATCCAGGTTTTTTCCAGGTTCAACAGATCCACCATGTACGCCAACCTTGGCGCTCACTCAGTCTGTCAAAATCATACGTCCTCTAGCTGATCTTATGAGGTATGAATTATTTTAGTTAGATTAACGTCCCATTTTGAAGCTGATAAGGTATGGAAGTTTGGAGAAGAGCGAGATTGGCTTAGATTTTGTCTTCATTAGCTGACCAAGAGGTCCATTCCAAAAATGACCCTCGCATAGCTTTACACCCGTGCGTAAATCTAACTAAACGAAAATACAAGCAAAATTTGTTGAAGTAAAAAGCAACATTTGTTTTTGAATAGAGAGGTAGAAGTAACAAAGGAAAGGCCATTTTACCGAATTATTCCCCAAATGAAAATGGATAAAGGAAGCATCTAAGAAGAGAAAGGAAAAGTTTTTATAATTTATAGCAGGAAAGTATACTTTTTAATACGTAAATGGTATAATCATTGAAATTCCGTATAACCGTGGAATCATTTATTGGCGGATCAATTTGCCAGCAAAAAAGAAGAACTCCTGATTGTTAATAACCATGCTTTAAATTATAACAATTTGGCTATCCCATACGGTTGTTTATTTACGATCTGACAAAGCTGGTTATGGGTAGAGTTTAATTATTGTTTTTCTATTTTAATAAGTAATTCATATTCACACTGTAAAGGCCAATCACTGACAGTAATATTTCGGCACGCCGTGTGGGAGGCTCTGATAACGCTCCATCAAACAGAGGAGTCGAATTCCTGTCCAAACAGTATAGTAATGATTATCCTCATTACAACATTCGAAGTGATCCCTCCTTTGTCATATTCCATAGAAACCAGCCACCAATATCATTAATAACGCCTCTTAAGTGGAAATGTTGGCTACTAGAAGTGACATCGTCAAATTCTTACCTGAATACCTAATGTTCAATTTTATTAATTATAGCTAAATTCCATCATCTAACTTTTTAACTATCTAATGTTTATTTTATGATTCATGTTTACCTGATTGGTTTTATACATAATTATTAGAGATAAAAAAGGAAGGAAGCGTTGAATGGCAGTGGATTGAAAAATTCAATGCAAAAAATAAGAAAATTAATTTTTTTCAAAAAAAAAATATTCTAGATAAAGATGTAATATCAGAATTAATTCAGCAGAATCTCAAACGAACTGAAGTTTTCGCTAAAAACTATAAATGAAAACACGCAACGGAAATTGATAATGTTGAAATTAATGGAAAAAAAAACAGTTTCTTTTATGTATTTATAATTTTATGATAACTGCAATTTCATTACAACAACTCTATCTGTATATGTTTCTCAAAAATATTTCTAATTTTTTGAAAATAAATCATGCATTTTTATTTATTATTATTTATTTATTTTTGAAAGTTTTATTTAAATACATTTAGTATATAGAATAGCAAAAAAATCTTCGTTTTTCCTTCATAATAGTTTGCATGCTTTCTAGCTATAACTCTATATTTATATTCTGAATATATAAGTGGTTTCTCTTAGATAGTTTATTTTTATGTTTTTCCCATTTTTGAAGAAGATTTTGCAAAGTAGTTGCTGTTAAAGTGCAATGATACACACAAAAGATGCGTGTCAATGTGCCGCTGAGTCAACTGTATCAATCTGCCCCAAGAGACTTTATTACTTAAAACAAGTGGTCACGCAAAATCATCCCTAAAAAACCTCAAAACTTAATATAGTTCAGAAAAATAAATGTTTTCCCCTCCTTTAAAACAGATTCCATAGCAGGAATACTTAATTAGTTAAAAGAAATCTCACAATACGTACTTAAAGGATAATTTACTGAGACTAGTAGATTAGCGGTCTGATTCATTTTAAAATTAAATTTTGGCTTAACATGGCCGAAAAATATACCGTTTACTAAGGGTTACAGGGGCATATATACATCTTGAGCCATTCCAATCATCAGAATTTATGGACTGTATCAATGTTCCCGTGTATTAATCTACCCCAATTCCCCCTAACTGTACAAAATTTAAGAACTCTAGTATATCAAGAAGTGAGTAGAAAATCAATTACAAGAATTCCTTGTTTGCAAACATGAAACAAGCGAAGTTAAACAAAAGCGTGTAAAAAAAGTACTATTACGAAGAGCATATCCTGTGTCTGAAGGTTGGTCTCATTTTGAGATTCATTGCTGCACCTCAAAATCTCTCACCACGGCAAAAATACGAAGCGGAGAGTGGGAAAAACATCAATAAAACTGAGATTCTTGCTATTAAGCATAAAAGCCGCGATACTCGCTCAATAGCAAAAACCATGACGATAGATCCAAATTTGGTTCTAAAGAGTGAAAAAAAATTGACTAGTCCTTCACGCATTTTGAATGTTCTCGACTGGATTGCATTCCTGGCACTTTGTTACCTCATCCACAACAATCTAGCGTTATTATTTTTTTCACCCACTAAAGCCCTACAAATATAAAAGTTAAGCGATGCATTAACTTAATTGTGTGCTTCCTCTTCCGATTTTGTGCACGCTTTATAATCTAAACTAATCGCTTGGCTCTCCACGCATGAAACATTTATTTTTAAGGCCCATTAAAAAGATTTCCAACCGTGGGAGTTTTAACTTTGCTTAATTTTTCTTTTGGCAACCTCCAACACCCTACATAAAGTGTTTTTTTCCCCGAGAGATTAAATGGAAAAGTTATTTTGGGTAAAATGAAGTTGTGAGGACGGCAGGTATTCTTGAACACAAAGGTTCCGCAGAAAAATAATTTAAAAGGAACTTATTCTTAAAAAGAATAGATTATGAAATTTTGCTCTGCGTTTCTTAATGAAGTTTTTGCATAGTTCCTTAAAGGAACATAATTCAGATAATCGAAGTAAAAAAGGAGGCGGAATATTTTAATGCTGGATAATAAAATAGTATAAATCCTTTGCTGCAATGTCCTATAATTCACTAATCTTACGCTATGACAGTGAAAGAAAGTTGTTTATACTATAGTAATATTCACTTTAATTCGTAATTAGTTATTGCTTTGCATTTTGTACTCTGAATATCTCTAAAGACGGCCATTCACTTGAAGGATAGAAATCCCATTTGTCCTAAGCCAGGTGTTTTCACCCATTTTAATCGAAATATACAGCCACGCCATTCACTTATATTTAAAAGGACGCTAACTCTGAACGAAGGTGGGGGAGCGATCTTCTTTTCCTCTCTACAGATGCTTGTAAATCGCTCTTCGATTTTCCCGAGTCAGCAGATTTTAATTTATGCTACCCTCAAAGCGTGGCTTCAATCTACGCAAGGCATTGTTCTTTTTGCTAGCCTCTTTCATGGTCCCTCTGAAGCGAGACTTTAAACTCCAGCGTTTTCGCTTCGATTTCAGTCCAGACGGAATTCCAACCACCTCAAGCCATTTGGCTGATTTCCATAGATTTTTATGGCTTTTCCTTCTCGCGTTCCAAAATATCCAGTTTATCTGTGAAGTTAATAGCCGGTTTAATAAACTCTGCATTCTATTTTTTATTCGCGTGTTTAATTTGTTTTTCTTTTCAGTTGATTTCAAACGAGTTCATATTTTGAGCTTTTAGCCTAATTTGGTTGAAAAGTCAACCCGAGGGATATAGTGAAGTAGTACTCCGTTGTTTTGGAATCACATGCATGTTCTGACGTTTGCTGAGAGAAAAAAACTTTGCATGTTTTACAAAAACAACAGTGCAATCACTGGAAAGTTCTTGAATTCAACCGACTTTTAGAAAGCGATGATGGTACATTGGTTGGACTTCCCTTCAAACTGCATTCCCGCCCTAACCCTTATACATGTAATGCATGTATCTCTTGATTCACGAGAACATTTGTCTATTAGGTATTTGACGATAGAAATGATGACAACCGAAAGAACCATTCTTTAATTGTATTTACTGGGAAGCTCCCTCTAGTATTTCAATGCTTTAATCACAACCATGCACTATATAACGATTTGTCCTTATCTGGGTTGCTCTATTATCTTTTAAAATTTGTTCGAATGATTTTAAAACACATTGTATATTAAGTTTCATCCTTTTGTCAACACCGCTTCCTTGATTATTAAAATGCAGCCAAACTGTCGGTTTCACCAAGCAAAAGAAAAAAAAAAATTCATGATACTATGCTTAATGGGGAACTTCAGCATTTTTTAAAAACACATGAAAGCCATCCGCATTTGTAGAAAAAATCATTCTAATTTCAAATATGCAAGTGAAATTTTACAGAAAAATTTATTTATTTAAATATTGAGAGCGAAAGATGCACTGAAATAGCAGGAATCATGATGCAATCCGAAACGCACTCTCATTGGCGGAGTAGATTCTGACGTCGAGGGTGCCTTCCTTCGCATACTTCTCTTTCGCTAGTTCTGTATTCTGCTTTGAATCAAGGGGTTTGTACCAGCTAACATTTTAAAAGTGAAGTTTTTAGCTTTTCTACTATACAGCGTTCAATTTCACAAAGGATATTGGTTTTTTACAAGCTAAATCGGATAATTTGAGACTCTTCCGCGAATCGTATCGTCAGCCTTTATTTGAAAATGCCTTGAAAGAATATGTATCTCTCTGAATGCAACAGATTTTCCAACAATCAGTACTCAAATGTGACATACTATTCTGTAGTATTTTTATGGATATCTTTGAAAGCTTCGGAACAAAGCAAGCTACTCACTTTCTATCAGTAAAATCCTGATCGCTTACTCATTTTATTACAAGGGAAGGAACGCAAATGTTTTGTCAGTACATGTGTCTGTAATTATTCAGTTCCGACAAAGAAAATGGACACAAAACGCCGGCTCGTAAATTATCTCATAAGAAAAGTTGTTTTGAACTTCCCTTCAGTTACCGGAACAGGGCTCTATACTATACAGAAAAGGATTCGCTTTAGGTAAAACGGATAGGTTTTCGAAACCATCAAGCAACAATAAATTGCAGAGGAGCCCTCGGGCATTCCGAGAAGACGCTGCGATTTCTGTTGCACAAGCAAGAACGGAAAGATAAGAACCTGATTTTTTGCATGATGTATTAAATTTCGTATGCCTACACACACACACACACAAAAACAGGAATTTATTTATTTCAGAAGTTCCGTTCAAAATAATTTCAGGTACAGCATTTTTTTAAAAACACACCTGTGCCTTTTAAAAATTAATTTTATATAGTTTTATTTTACTACGCTTTATTTTACTATATAAATTATTTCCTTTGTACTATTATTAATTTTCAAATACTAGTTTATACTAATTAATATAAAATCTGGTAAAAATAACTTATATAAAGAAATACACTAAAAAATTAAAAATGATAAAACTGTAACCACTTTTGTAAATTGCAAAAAAAAAAGAAAAGATACGAACAAAGTAGCTGTAAGTAGTAAGCCTTCTTTACTGCAAAGTAAGTTTTTTTCATTATGTTAGTTAATTTTTGAATTATATAAAAAAACTATATAAATTTATAACAAAACAATATTCAAACCAGACCAAATGCGACTGATCTAGGAATTTAAGTGCTGCCATCAACAAACTCGAGATGCACGATGAGATAAATTTATCCCGCCTTTTCTCAACTATAATAATTGATGAGCAAACTAACTTTTGAAGACTAATTTTGATTTTAATGCATTCATTGAATATAAAGAATTTATTTTGAATCAAAAGTTAATTCTGCGAATTATTTTGTTGAACTACAAATGAAATCGAATTTTATTATAAAAGAAAGTCGTGAATTCAAACTAATTTTTAATATATTCTTGTTAATTTTCAATAGTACTCGTAATTTTTTTAAAAAATATAAGAAACAATCGAATATCCATTGAAAAAATTTATGTTATAAATTAACACGAGCAAGTTTTTTTTTAAAAAAAAGATTCTTAAAGAAGGTGGGATCTTCTATATATTTACCTTTGAGCGGTCATGGCCCCTAAAAGGTAAAAAAAATAAATTCCATGTAATCAAACAGGAAAAACTAATTAACTTTAACTATTTGCTTTAAAATCTTAATTTTTTTGCTGCTAACCTCACCTTATACTTCTTTTAAAAACAAAAAAGATATCGAATTCTGAATTTACTGTGCTTCATGATATACAATTTTAATAGATTCAATATAGATTAATAACTCGCATCAAAATGATCTCCACAGACATGACGAACGCTACTTGCTGATAATTCCGGATTTAGCTTCGGATCTCTCTTTCCAAACACTTTTTCGCTTTACACCACTTTTTGCGAATAACATAATTTTTTGGCACATTGATAAATAATTTATCGGGTGCCGTTACAGTTGTATTACGACATATAGGAACAATACCATACTTGTATCTTTCCGACATTATTTTATCTGATGCGATAGTCGGAAAGTATAGAAAAAAAGAGAATCTCTATAGAACGCGAACGGGAAGGAAGAGTGTTTCTCCCCCGTCTGGCAATTTTGACGTCAGACCCGTTACCCGCCAAAATGGATCGTTTTTCCCGCGTTTTCTGAGAGGCGAACTTTGATTGCAAATTAAAAAAAAACAAAACTGTCTAGAATTTTTTTTAAATGTTATTGTTCGTTTCGAAGCATTTTAAATCGATTTAAAAAATAAAAAAAAAATGCTGAAGTTCCCCATTTCTGTTCTCTCTGTTGGAAACTAAGGTTGGCACAGACTTTACAAATCACCTGGCAGAATTTAACGATTTATCAGTAAATTAAGGTCGTCAAAATTATCATATTTTTTGTTTAATTAACTTCTTATTTATGAAATAAGCTTTGGTGAAAAATTGTTTCTAGAGGATGCGATTTACTTCTAAAAATAATGAAGAATCGAAATGTAGAATGCAAGGAGTTTTGACAACAATTAAAAAATGCTAGGGGACAATTTATTTGTCTAAAGGGGACTGAATCTTGATTAATATAATAAATGTTTAATTATTTTATGATCATCATTATTATTGCTTTTTTACTGATATTATATACATATCTGGCTTTTTCAAATGTTCAAATGTAATAAAATTTTAATATTTTGCCGAGCATCATTTCTTAATTCGTCGTCTGTCCACCTTTCTTCTAATTTCTGAATGTTTCCCTTTTTTTCAATATAATGCAACGATTTGTTTTGGTTTCTACGAACGAAGACAATTTATTGACACCTTATACGTGTATCAAACTAATTCAAGATCCACGTAACAAATAAATAATCAGTAGAATCTTTGCAGCTTTGATTGCTCTGCATTGTTAATTAGTTGAGATCCCCCCTTTTTTATCCCCCCATATGTTTTAGATAAAGTTAATTGTGGGAATGGGAAGTCACAAAAATTTTCGTATTTAAATGGATGTTAGTAATGTGCCATCATCGCCAACTGTGTTGTTAGCTGTATTTGCATGCTTGCCTTTCCCACCCCTTTTGGTGCTGTCATCTCTTGACCAATGGCAAAGAAGCTGCTGCAGTATTTAAAGACGATGTTCCACCGGATCATTCTCTCACTTTTTACTTTCTCGTACACGAAGTACACAAAGAGAAAGTATTGTAATCGTCAGAAAATTCGAACTCGAGATTTTGACGAATCTCCACGTTTTAGACCCCCTTTAATTCCGAAAAACACAATTTTTGAATTATGTCTGTCTGTCTGTGAACACAATAACTCGAAAACTATTAGAGATACAGGGATGAAATTTGGTATGTGATCTTTACACATAATTTGTAGGTTTCTTTCAAATTTTGGACAAAATCCGTCTATGGGAAGTCTGTCTGTCTGTCCGCGTTCATGTGAATACTATAACTCAAAAACCTGAATAGCTAGATGGATAAAATTTATTACACAATTTTATCATCATGAATGCAGGTTTGTATCAAATTTTGGACCAAATCCGTCAAAGGGTCGATTGTCTGCCAGTCTGTAAAATCGCATATTTTTAACCGTAATAACTTCTTAACAAAATTACTTAGATAAATGAAATTTGGTATGTGGCCTTCTTACCTTAATTGTAGATTTGTGTCCAATGTTTGTGTCAATCGGTTGAAAAAAAGGCGTTCAAATTGAAAATTTCGTTTTCTTTATCTTACACCCAGCCCTATTGGTAATCACGCCTGCTTCTAATTCCACTTCCGTGTTGGACGACCTTCAGAAATCGTGGTCTTAGTTAGCTTATTTTTTTTCTCTGCATGTGTCAGGAGTATATGAGAAAGTTTAGGGGAGACCATTCCCGCTGGTTTGATATCATCGCACCGCGCGCATGGTCATATGATGTAGTAATATAATTTATATTTTTAACTTAACTGTTGTTCCATTAAATATGTTATTGTTCTAAATTTTCCTTTTTTATTCCTGTGTTGTTCGCACTTTCACCATAAAATTAACCCTTCTGATCGAGTTAAGTCTAATGACAAATATTATGTGAAGTGTGGTGCTGATTGTAGCTGGGACCTCATGTCCCGGCCATCACTCTACATTCAATCACTCATACCCGGCATCGAACGCACCTTAACCCCCAGTGAAAGTCTACTGAATTAGCAGAAATTAAAAGTTAAACGTCAAGGGAAAAATTTATTCAGTATCTCTATAAAATAAATGACAATTCTTGAATAAACTGTAGCTTCAGAAAAAGAAATTAATGACTGTTTGCTAAAGAAAAATTGAATTTCTGACTTGAAACAAAATTAAACAGATTTTTTTTGTCTTAATCTAGAATACTGCATGAAAAGCACATTTTTTTGAGAAGCAATTAAAGTACTCTTTTTGGATAAATTACTGCTATCTTAAAAGCAAATGATGGATTGCAAAAGAAGCCTCTTTTCTTTATTTTGATTGAATGCATTATAATTTGATATAGTGACTGATTTCTTTTCGAGATCTTTTCTCTCCATGCAAAGTAGGTCTTATATTGGTCTCACATGTAAAAATATTAATAGAAATAATTGTTAGCAATTTTACAATTTGAGTAAAAATTCCTTAAACAAAAAGAAAGTGTAAAAACATTCCTGAGAGAATTTTTAATTAGATTTTCCGCTAATTAAAATTTTACGAAACATCTTTTCAATCTCTGTTTTTCTTGTGTTCTTTTCTGAATGATTTATTTCTAGATAATACTTCATTCAATAATTAAATTTGCATTTATCATCTCGAAACTTGAATCTTCTTATGATTACCGACGAAATGCAATTTAAATAATGTATTTAATTTATACATATACATGGATATTCAGGATATTAAACTTTCCTAAAATTCAATCTTAATATTCGAAGATTCACGTTTCGAAAAGATCAGTTTGCGCAAGAACCCTCATCACTTAGCTTCTCTCAAAGAGAAATTTAAATTCACAGCACTCAAATGCCAACCTCTTTCTGAATTTTAATGGTATTCATCTGTAATTTTTATGTATGTTGCTCTATATATCTGGCTTTGAAGTTATGAAAGAAAAATTACGCTATGTCTCTCACATGCGCAACAAAAAATTATCTAGTACAAATTCTCATATTTCCTCTAATATTCAACGTATTTACTACAAATTTCAATGCAATACTTCTGCAACAGACCGTTGAGTGTTCTGTAAGTCTCGTATAATTTGAATGGACACCCTGCATGCTATAAGCAAAAATCGTGCGGGAAAATTTTGGATTTTTTAAAGACACCTTTATATGTTCCCGAATATTTTTGCTATGTTTACGAAAATGCATGTAAGTATTATGCACATCAAACATAACCATTGATGAAAGTTTCATATCGTTATCAACTTTCTGTGAAATGGGATGAATCGAAATCTCTTTCCGTCTTCAACACTTTCTGGTCGCCCGCCTAATTGTCCTCGTGACCGAATTTTCACTGTAAAATGTGTGTGATACTCACGCAACTGATTACGAACCATGGTTTTCGAATTAATTGCAAATTTTTCGCATTTTACGATATGTTGCTTAATTTTTGCAGACCAGTGTATTTATTAAGTATGTAACTTTATATGCAACCATGTACTTTTTGCAGGATGGTAAAATCTTTATCTATGTAACTTGATTTGAACTCCTTTTGAAGATTCGCGTTTATAAGTTCTTATTGTGCAATAACATATTTTTAAAGACAGGCGTTTTAGTGTAATTTTACATTGCCAAGAGACCGGTTCAATTGATTGAAGCAAAGGTGTTGCCACCTTTACATTTCAATTTATTTAGTCAAAATACACAAACTCACTTATTACGAATCAGTTCATGAAAGAGAAAACGCTTTTTATCCTTTCAAAAATATATTGTGATTTAATATGTTTTTTACAGGATTATAGAAAAAAATGGGAATTAAATTTATACGTGCTGATGCATTTTCATTAGATTTTTTAAAATCATTAACAATCTTCCGATGGAACTTTTTAGCTTAATTGGGAAGGCGCGTGTTTGGACTCCTTTAATTGATTCATCTTTGTAATGGTTCTCCTCGTACCAAATTGGATTTAGCGAGCGGCCTTGTTGGAGCTGCGTCCATTAAAACAAGGCAAAGAAGTGCAGTTTTACGTAATTAAAGATCCCAAGAGAAATAATGCGCTTAAACTTGAATTCACCCGAAGTATTCGGCGTAGATGACCAGACCTCTCGGATTAGCCCGGACAGACCCGGATTGAAAAATTAGCTTGCAATTGTCCCGCGCTCTCTCGAATTTTGGCTCATGTTCGAAAAATATTAATTAGATTTAATTTTTAAAACGCTAGTTAAAATGTATTATTTTAAATTCTTAATATAATATAGGGGATTGCCCGGAATTTTATTTATAAGTAAAAATCCCATATTAAAAAAATCTTCAGATTTACCTTCTGAAATATTAGATAAAAAGTTTGTAAAATGTGCATTAAATTTTGGACGAAATCAATCAGACGGTTGACTGTCGGTCTGTTATTCGTGGGTACGCGAAAGCGATAACTCAAAAACGCATCAAGCTAAGTTAATAAAAATTTGACGTATGGTCGTGACACAAACGAATAGTCGTGACGCCAACAAATGCATAGGGGAGAGTGGGGTAAAACCGGGTACCTTTGATTATGGCAATATTAGTTCTTTCTAGCGGACAGATACTGAATTACAGTCTACTAGTAAGGAACCAGCGGGAGTCGTCTCCCCTAAACTTTCTCGTAAACTCGTGAAGAAAAAATAAGTTAAAAGGCAGTAAAACGAACAAGCGTCCCTAACGCAGTGGAGAAAAAAAGATTGGGAATCGGAAGCTTGGGGGCGAAAGGCGTGGGTAGAAGCGGAAAGGATTAGTGCAAGTGAATCGCGCCATTACACAATAACGATCACGCGTCATTGTGTGATGAGAAAAGACAAATAGGCGATTTGAACAACAACTTTTTTCGACCGATCGAAACGAAAATTGGGCACGGATCTACAATTAATGTTAGCAGGCCTCATACCAATTTTTATTTATCATAGCCGTAGGGTTTACGAGTTATAATGTTTAGAAGTATGCGATTATGCAGACCGACAGACAGTCAACCCTTTGACGGATTTGGCCAAAAAGTTGATACGAACCTACATTGCTGATGATAAAACGATTGAAACGAGGATTCACAATTAATAATAGCAGACCTCTTACCAATTTTTATTTATCTAAGTCATATAGCGTTTAGGAGTTATCGTGTTCACCAGCATGCGATTATACAGACCGACAGACAGTCAACCCATTGACGTATTAGCTTCAAAACTTGATACGGGCCTAAATTCCTGATGATAAAACTGTGTACCAAATTTTATCCATCTAGCTATTCAAGGTTTTGAGTTATAATATTCACATGGACGCGAATAGATTCCGTAGTAATTCCTAGTAATACTTCTTATCATTAGACTTTTGAACCTTTTAAGACGTTGCATCTTTTTAGAATTTTATTGTTTGTTGTGTTTTTTGATTTCGGAGTGCGTTAGCAATGTTTACTTTAGTTAAAGTTAAAGTTAATTTGAAGTTAAAGTTAAATTCTGTTATTTTAAATACTAAAATTTGGTTTGTTTTCGTTTTGTTTATTTGGATGTTGTTTTTTTAAAGTTTATTTGTGGATTTGAGTTTGTAATTGTATTTTTTGACGATTTTTTGGTGTTTTGTTGTCTTTTCGGGGTTTGGTGTTTTAATTTTGTTTAAAGTAATATAGTATTTGTTTTTATGTGGTGCCTCTGGTTGGTTTTTATTTGTTTATGATGTTTATTACGATATTTTGTAATTACCCTTATGCATTTGAATCTTTTATATTTAATTGTCTATATTTTTCTTTTGTTTCTCCATGCTGGGTCTGGTTGTAGTGTGCATTGGAGGCTGTTAATTTGTAGTGGTATTTGAGACGTGTTATTTTCATGTGTATTTTTAACCGTCCCGCTTGTTTCTGTTTCATTTGGTAGGGTGTATGATTGTTTGCTTGGTATGATGCTTTCTGTTTTGTTTACTGTATTGATTTTCATGAAACTTTCTGTTTTGTTTGTTTGAGTTTATATGAAAATTTCAGTTTTGTTTGTTTTGACTCAATGATATTTTCGGCTGTGTCTATTTTGCTTTATATGAAATTTTCGTTTTGTTTATATGCTGGCTTTACGTAACCTTCAGCTTTGTTTGTTATCACTTTTGGTAATTTTCAGTTTTGTGTGCATTGATGTTCGAATTATTTGATGTTATTTTGCAATGATTTAATTGGTATTTTGTGCGTCAAATGCCTTTTTGCCTTTGGGACTTTTGTGACCTTTTGGTCACTACCCCCTACCCACGGGGTGTTGTATATATGTTCCTCTGTGTTTTTGTTTGTGTTCTTCAATCCGTTTGCAGTTGTGTTTTTTGTAATGATGTGAATTTTATTTCGCTCTTGTCCCAGGTGGGCGTTTTGTAAATATGTTTTCTCTGTATATTCTGCTTGTACTATCATAATGTATTTCCTATTCTGTGGAAATTTTTCGCCGTCCTGGTGATTATGTATCATTTTCTGTTGGAAAAATAGATGCTGTTTCGGGGGTTTGGGCTCTTTTGTTCCTTCCGGGGCTGTGGTTGGCTCTCTTTCCCCGGCGGCCCTTGTGGTGTCTTACACCCTGACGGGTAGGCCGGCCGCCGTGGGTCAAGAAGAAGAAGAAGAAGAATAGATTCCGTGGACGGATTTTGTCCAACATTTGCTAGAAACCTACAAATTATGTGTCAAGATCACATACCAAATTTCATCCCCGTAACTCTAATAGTTTTCGAGTTATCGTGTTCACAGACAGACATAATTCCAAAATTGTGTTTTTCGGACTCAGGGAGCTCTAAAACGTGGAGATTCTTCAAAATCTCGAGTTCGAATTTTTTGACGATTACAACACTTTCTCTTTGTATACTTCGTATACGAGAAAGTAAAAAGGAACAGTCATAGTGGCGTGTTGCAGCTGTTGAATTCACTGACTCTGTGAAGGTTTTTTTGTTTTGAGACGTCAACTCTCTAATGTGCGTTTGATATTAATCTATACTTACTTAAAAATTATTACACTTTTAAAAACCATTTTTAGTCCTGCTTATTATACGTTTACTAAGTATTTATACTCTATCAAAGAATAAGGATTTATTCCAATAATTGAGCCGTTTTATTTCGTTTTATATAACCTCTGCACTGGTTGTAAAATCGGGTACTCCAAGTGGCGTAAGACCGGGACAGTCAGTATTGATGATTCCTCCGATTAAGACGATAAAAACACATCAGACGTTGATTGTTTATATTTTAATGATGAATTTCTAATTTAAATAAAGAAGAAGGGTTAATATTATTTAAAAACTATTTGAGACAACTGCTTAATATGTGAATTTTGTAACTAATATTCTTAAATTGTTGTATAAAATAAAAACGGTTACAACTTTTCCACTGAAAATAAAGTTTCCCTTATCTCCCATAACGTTAACATGTGTACCCGATTTTACCCCACTAGTGGGGTAAAACCGGGTAGTTAGACTTTTTTTATCTAAAAATCATTGATGAAAAAAGTAATGAAGCTTTGACTTTTCAGGAAAGATATATTGCATTCCGATAAACAATGAAAATTTTAATAAAATTTGACAAGCTCTCTGTCGAATATTTTAGGTCCAGCAGGCCATCGAACCTTAGCTACCCGGTTTTACCCCACTTTTCCCTACTCAGTTATCTCCAATGTACTGCAAAGCTTAACACAAGATGTGCCTTATTGTGTACGAATACGAGAAAGTCGAGGGGAGAAATCTTCCACTGTTTTTGGAGTGTACTTGTATGTTATTTGCTATTTGTGCATTTCAGTAATGTGAAAAAGAAAAAGACAAATAAAGCAAATACTTTTTCAAATATAAAGAAATGTTCCTTAAATTGAGTTATTGATTTTTTATGCAGCACAATGGTCGTAACTTAGTTTTCCAATCATGAGAGTAATGTTTTTCTTGGATGTTACAAGATACTGATAAAATACCTTCTTTAAAACGAACTTTACGAACTTTTTGTAGATAAAAAGAACTTTCAATAATTCGTAAAGAAAAATGTTTAATAGAATACTCTTTTTCTGTATTATTCCTCGAATTATTCTTTCAAGAGAGGAAGGAAATCGTTGTCTTTCTTTAATTGTTGCAACTATTCTTTAGAAAAGAACTCTTTGTGATAAAATCCAGAAGGCATTACATTTCTCTAATCGAAGTTCCATCCATTTCGTATTCTTGTTAGAAGGCATTTTATTTGTTGCCATTTTTATGTCAGGATAACGTTTCGAGCAATTTGCAGGTAAAATATAATTTACGATGCAAGGTATCAGTTTATCTCCCCCTCTGTTTCTGTCAGAATAAATACTCTTAATTTTGAATTAAGAATAACATTAGCCTGATGAATGAATTCAAGATTCTTAAATTTTTATTGTATTTCTGAATAACGAAGTTTTGAAACTGTAGCTGTAATAAAATTGTGTCATAAATCTCATTGAATATCACACATTTATATATTATCTACAGTTAGTATTAAAATTTTAAACATTGCTTTAATGACTTCATATTTGCAGCTGAGGTCATGATTCCTTTCTTTTTTTACTTAACAGAAAAAGTGTACAAGGTATTTTGAAACGTGATAAATATTTTTTATAAATTAATTAATGACTTATTAATAGCTTTTAAAAATAAATTAACCAGTGAGGACTGATTAATATTGTTTAAAAATATATTATTCATTTTTGACATTGCAGCTGAATTACTATGTTAACATTATTAAAAGCGATTTAGTGATTCAGTTATTAAAAGTTGCGTCTGGTTTATTGAGCAGTTCATACGTCTATAGAACGTGTACGTTACGTTGCTAAAAATACTGTTCACAAAAAAAAATATTTTGAAGTTGCATTGTCTGTTTTTGAATAAAAGTGGCATATGAAATTTTTGTTGGCTTTTTGCTTTCTCGTTTACCAAGTGTATAAACGAAAAGTATGTAATTGTAAAAAAATTTGACATCGAGACTATGTTGAATCTCTTCGTTTTAGACTTCTCTGAGTCCGAAAAAGTGATTTTTGGAATTATATCTTACTATGAACACGATAACTAAAAAACACAAAGAACTAGATTTGCGTATTTTACCAAACAGTACAACCCCGATTAATCGAATTAAAGGGAGGCGTTTCGGATAAGGATATTTTTGGTTAAGCCTTGGAACATCTATAACTATTTTGTATCTAATTACAATATGAGGTTACAGTTTTTTTTACATCTAATTACAGTTTCGAGTGAAAAACTGTCTTTGTAGGCTACACTTATGTTCTGTATTAAAGTTAACCCTCCGTCGGGCGCACTATTCTCACCGGTGAGTTTGGACGCAATGCGCCTGACAGGCACACACAAACAATATCGTAATTAATATTGTTAATAACCATTAATTTTAATTTTAGCATTCTAAAATGAACCACTGACCTTCTTGCAGAGGCAAAAGAAAAAAGTGGGGGTATCGTTGCAAAAAAGTCTCGCCTTCGCGATTATTTCCGTGCAGTACAGTACGCGTGTTTTGGATTTGCGATTTCAGAGACCTTTCGGATAACCCGAGTTTCGATTAACCGGGGTTTTACTGTAGTTTTATTATTAGAATTGTAGATGTGTATCAAATTTTGGACGAACCGTGGTGGGGAAAATAGCGTTTAAATACCCATTATTTGATGCATGGAACTACAGCCATAAAATTATTTGTTTTTGTGTAATAAATACGTACACAATGCTTTTAAGTTTCTTTTATTCTGTTTAAGCCAGTTGTACGCAAACTCTGGATCACGAGAAAAAGTTGTGGATCGCTAAACTCAAAGAAATTAATTTGGCAATAAAAAATATAAGGGTTTTCTTCCAAAAACGTGGTCGCGACCCCGTTGGGGGTCACTAAAAATTTTACAGAAAGTTAGCGGGTTGGAAATGAAAATAGTTTGCGTACCACTGCATCAGGTGATTAAGCAAACTAAAAAAATATAAATGATATTTTAAAGACCTTACGATCATGATATAATAGAAAATAAAATTTCGTTTATTATTAAATGTTGAACAAAATACATTGGAAAAATCAAGAATTCTGGTTTAGCTCTGGGGGGGGGGGGCTGCAGTCCCATAGCACCTCCCTCCGGATTCGCCACCGATGCACGGAATGAATGACCTTCTGCGCATCGCGTCCCGTATTACTCAGCCCCGTATTGCTATTTGTCCCGTTTTCTTCCTAAACTCAATCAGAGGAGACAGTTGAAGAGATTTTGATTTGTCATTATAATTTTAAAATGACCCAGGTTCATAACTATGTGAAAGAAGAAAATAATATAATTAAGAAAGCAAAATCAACTTCAAAATATGACTGGGCTATAAAGGATGATGTGACTAAACTGTATTACGCGGCATATAAATATAAAATCGAAAAACCGAAGCTGTTATGCACTTCTTTTTTGGCGGAAAACCTCTCCACATCCAATGCCCTCCTTCTAGCAGATACGCACAGCGACGCGGATCTGAAGAAGTTTGTGGAAGTTTTCATTTTAGGGGATGAAGAGCGAGTTTTTGTTTCGGATGAATGGGAAAAAGTAATGGGAACAAGTCCTCAATTAGGTATGAAAACAATGCTCTTGAAGTACAAGAGAAAGTAACAGGTAAATTTAAGAATAAGCTGATGATATACAGGGTGGCCCAAAACGACCGCATAAACTCTGCACAGCTAGATTCCTCGTTGGGAGTACATAAAAACTGCCCAAAGAAGCGTTCCTGTACGATCCATAGTTTACGAGAAAAAATACGAAAAACAAAGTATGACGTCATCAATGGTGCAAGAAAAACACTTTATTGAACATACAACAGCAGTATATGCACAATTTACAGCAGAAGTCGCAACTGCGTGCACGTCGAGGCGGCTTGAGCACGCCGTGGAATGGCTGTCTCACACGTTGCAGCATCGCGGGGTCCACCGAAGTACAAAGCATGCAGACGAGCAACTAAGTCCATTTGTGTTGTCACTACGTCTGGATACACCAGTTCCTTGAGATGGCCCATAGGAAAAAAAAAACGGTGTAAGATCCTGAACGTAGTCAAGAACGGAATACATGGTCACTATACGAAGATTCCGGTAGCTGATGGTGCCTTTAAATAGTACCAGTTCAACGGCGGTAATGTCATTCCACGGCGTGCTCAAGCCCTGCCTCGACATGCACGCGGATACCTTTGAACATCTGCTGTAAATTGTGCATATACTGCTGTTGATATGTTCAATAAAATTTTTTTCTTGCACACGGCAGTGACGTCATATTTGTTTTTCGTGTTTTCTCTAAAGTATGGATCGTACAGGAACGCTTCTTTGGGCAGTTTTGTACTCCCAACGAGGAATCTAGCTGTGCAGAGTTTATGCGGTCGTTTTGGGCCACCCTGTATATTACTTGATAAGCAGGTTAAGTAAAATTGTTTTGCATTTAAAAAAAAAAATTTCTTTGGGCTCTTATTGCATTAAAAATATTAAGTAACCTAATGCATATTTTTTAAAGGAAGTACGATTTCATGTTTTAGTTATGTTATTAATTTTTTCCTATTAGGTGTGCTCAACTTTTCAGAAAGTGTGTTTATTTCATATGTTTTTTGGAATCTTCATTTTAATAGAATGAAAATACCGGAAAGTTGCCTTTCAATGGAATAGTAATTTCTGTTCCATGTTTTTTTTTTATCAATGTTTAAATCTGAATCGTTGCAAGCTGAAAAAATATTCAAGATTAACATAATTTGCTACATTAGTTAGAACTCTATGTGTGTCTCTATATCTAGCTTTTGCATCGGAACACTGCATGTAATTATTTTTATCTCAAAATAAACATACTTCTATGTTTGTATTTAACTAAGATTTTGAAAAAAAAATTGCCTGTAAACAAAACCTGTTTTTAATACTGAATGCATAAACAGTTTGGAATAGATATATCCTCAGAATAGAATTACAGAAGGAAAGTGTTTGCATTGTAATTCTTTAAATATTACTCTTCAAATATTCGGATTCTTTTGATTTTAAGTCGATAATTTACATAAATTACTTAATATTAATGACAATAATTAAATTCTGTATAATATTCAGAATTGTTCGTTATATGTGTTAACGTTAAAGCAAAAGACCATTAATTTATAAGATGCCTTGCGATTTCATGAAAAAATGGATAGTTAATTATAACGAAATCCGATATTCAATTATCATTTGTCTGATAAATTATTAAGATTTATTGATTCAGTATAAAGAAATGATGCATAATGAAAAATGTTCACTGTTACCTTTTTCTGTGCTCTTGATTGCTTATGCTGTCTATGTGTTTACTGCATTTTACTGCTTGAAAGTGCAAATTTGGAATTTTAAATCTTTTGCTGATTTTTTTGCTCCGTTTTTACTTCATTATATATGAATGCATTATGTTATTTTTATAACTACTTATTTTATTTAGATACTCCTGATCTTTCTTGCTGATTAAGTACATTTCAAGTGTAGGACATAGTAGTGTTCTTTAAAATAAAATTTTGAAGTATCGGAAGTTTTGATTTTTAGCAGTGGCGAATGCAGGATTTTGTTCGGCGCTGAGGTCATAAAAATTTTGTACTGTCGTGACGCCTCCAAATTTTACTGGAGTGAACAGAGGTGTTTTTTATTCTATTTTCATAAATTCATATATCAGGTACTTAAGCAACCCGAAGAAAAGGGATTAAGAACATTTTTTTAAAAAAGATTCTTTTTTAAAAAAGCAGATTCAGAACAAACAAGTGTAGTGATTTTTAAAAAAATCCAGGATTCTTGTTCAGCTCTGGAAGAGGGAGGGGGGGGGGGGGAACCCCCCCATAGCACCCTGGATTCGCAATTGCGTTTTAGATATCCTGTAATTATTATCGAAATAGTTATCCTAAAGTCTTTTTTTAGTTTGATTGCTTATAATATGTTCGAGAGTGCTGTGAAACTATTTTATTTATCTTTTCCTTCAAAGTTAGTGGTGAAATTTTCTTGATGTAATAATTTATAATATTGTTTATATAAATAAACGAATATGTATGCTTTGTGGGGTTTTTTCTTTGCATGATTTTTTTTGAAGATCCAATTTTATTAAGATGATAGAAATTTGTCAATATGTGGTTAATATAATTTTATGATTGATAAATAATGTTTACTATAATTACGTATTAATGATTAGGCTTGGGATACACATCATTTTTCAAACTTTTAACCAAACAATTAGGTAATTATTTAAATCTTTAATGGAAATGACTCTGTAGGACATAATAGAAAGAGGAAGCCAAAATGTGAAAAATCGACCAAAATTGTGATTTTTTTTATTTTACTCTTTTTTAATGAAAAAAGATTAACACCAGTCATCTACAAAAATAATTTTTTATCAACTTAATTATTTATACAGTATAAGCATTTTCAACTGTTGATATGAATTTCTTAAAAGTATATTTTTAGTATTTAACATTTTCAAATGTAGATAACGACATACAACTCCATTATGAGAATGATGGAATTGTGTGACGTTATCCACATTTGAAAATGCTCCACGCATATTCCGTTTTTATCTCCATCACTAACCATTCACCTACATTGTATAAGCAGATATTGATAGAATTTTGCATCAATAAATAATTTATGAATCTTTATTTTTGCATTGAGAAAAGTGGTCCCTTTCGCTCAAACCTCCGTGAAAAAAATCTGTTTCACAAGGTAATACAGACTTCCTTCTGTGATTATTAAAACTTTGGTGAAATCCATATCTCTAACAAAGCTTGTATTTTTATAAGGCTGTTAACCTCTTAACTTTTTTTCCATTCATTTCATATCCGATATTGGCGTTTCAGATAGCTTTTTATACTTTGGTTTCAGCAGCAATTGAGTCTGACCAGAAGTGGCTAACACGGGTACTCATGTACACAAAAAAATCTTGAATTTTGTATTGAGACATCGCATATTATTAATGCAAATTTTTAAAAAGAAAAACGAACTATTTCAGATTTTAAGCAAAAACTACAATTTCAGTGTCAATAAATAATTGACACTGAATTAATAAAGTGATAAAATGTGCAGAGCTAAAAATATCTATTGAAAAAAATCTGAGAAACTAGCTATATTTTAATGGAAAAATTTGAAATTTTACAATATTTCAATACATCTGATTCATTTCTTACCAAAAATTCTAAAAGTTACCGCTGAATTTCGCTGAAAGAATTTTACTGTACAAGTATACTATAATTGAATTGTTATAAAAACTACAGAGCAGCAGCTCAGAAATTGGAAGACTTTGTTTAGAACGTCCAATGTATCTGTATTCTAAGGAATATTTAACTCCTTATATTATGATCAGTTCAAATATGGTGGTTTTATTTCCTTCTGTTAATATCTAAATTTATCCTATGCTCGGAATTGGATATATACAAACAAAAGCATAAACTCTCCAGGGGTTGGCAATGCATTAATCTATCCGCTATTAAATAACTCATAAATTGAACTTTATTTGGGTTTTGGATATCATGACCATTTATTTTTATTCTTAAAACGGAACATCTATTAATCTTTAGGTAATAGTACTGGGGTGTCTGGAGTTTTGAGGGTTTTTAATCAGTAGCCCTGGTCATCTTTACTTAGAGCTGTACGAATTTTTTGCTCTCGATTTTAAGTTTCGCTACCGTTTGTTTTATAAAATTGTGTAGATATTTTTTAATTTTATATATATATATATTATTTATATTTATATCTTATTTTTATTGTAAATTAATTGTATTGGAAATGGCGCGTAGAGGTCTACTAAGTCTTTCCGAAGCACTGAAAATGCGTCAAGAATTGCCCTCGTTAGCGAATCTGAGCATGCGGATAGCAGCGATATCGAGGAATACACTCCTGAAAATAGATGTATGTATATATATGGAAATGTAAATATTTATCTCATTTATTCATCATATATAACCAAGATTTCTTTATTTTTTTCTTTTTTTTGGGAGGGGGGGGGGGTGTAATGTAGCAGGCCTCCTTGTGGTGCGCCTTGGGTCATGCTAAATTTGTTTCACGGGTATAAAGTGGTGTTTTTTTCATTTATATGCAAAAGATGTTACTCATTTTCGCGCTTCACTGCAATGTTCGCCTAGTCGCCATTTTCAGAGCTCTAGTGGCGCAGTGGTCCAGCTGATAGCACACCCACAGAATCAAAACGGTGAGAGTAGTCTTTAAGAAATTTTACCTGTGTACTCCTTTAGGCCTAAATAGACTACCTACAACTTTCTTTCTTTGTTTGAGTTTAAACTTTAAATGGTAGTGAGTCGCAAAGGGTTAAATATAAAAGCTGAAATCTTTAATACTATAAGATTCACCCCGTTTAAATATAAAAATTCGGTCGGGTGAATATTTGAAGCAACTATACTTCAACATAGAATGTATACGTATTGGATTTTTTTTTTATATTTGCGTCTGACTGAAAGTTTAGAACTTTGGAAAAGAGGGTAATTTCCTGTCTGAAGGCAGCACAAAAGTATTAATTCACCAGCTTCCCTTAAGTTCAGTTTCCCTCTCTCCACACTTTTTACTATTTCTTTTAAGTTTATTGATTTTCGAAAAGCTTACAATTTTTATTTCTCCATATAATGCTATCAACGTTCGAGATATACGGAATTATAAAACTTGATGCACCGATTCGCGAAAGAAAAGTTTTATGGGTTGAAAACAGAAGAAACCATTATAAATCGAAATGGTGTGGCTGACTTAAATGTGAATTTCTAATCCTTTTCCATTGTGAAAATGCGAAAAAAATTCTGGAAATGTGTTTTTTCTATTTGAATCGAAGTACAGAAACGCCTCATGTATCCAGCGTAGAAGCTGTAAAAAGTCCCATGACTTTATTCCTTGATTCGATCAATACTTGGTTATATCCGACTCTAGAATTCTTTTAAACACTTAAATCGATTCCTTTTTATTGTACTGCATGATGCTTTTAAATAGTTTCTTCGTAGAAAACTTCGTAATTTTTGAGCTTGGCATTCGCTAAGTAATAAAACTTCGAGCTTCTTTCAGTCTGAAGGAGAAAATGTTGCTGGGATTTGTTGCACAGCAAATCGATTCTTTAATGATCAAACTACTGAAGTGTACGGTCTTGCTTAATAGCTTGAAACATTACTTCCTTCCATTTGCCCCCCTTTTGTATCACCAGGGGAAATGGTCCATTCATGATTCAGTTACAAAATAAATCTATCTAGACATTTTTTTCTTACTTGAGGCTCTCTTCATTGCTATTTATTTAACTTCTTGTTTTGTAGGCTCAAAATTCTATAAACCATCAAAAAGAGTGTCATATTAATTGAAAATTATTTTGTAAATATTTCTCTCACAGCTTCAAATATTTTCTCCAATTTAACCTATCATTTAAAGTTGTGTAACAATGCATATGACATTACCCTTTTATGGGCCATTTTTTTCCTAGTAGTATAATAATAAAATAACTCTGGGATTGAGAATAATTTAAGAAAAGAAATTCATTTATCCTTTTGGAAGACATTAATTTTTGTGTTTACTTGGTAATTAATTATTAATTAATAAAATTAATTAAGATTTGGGATAAGAAATTGGAACATTTAGGTTTTTGTTTCATGGAAAAAATTTGTCGAGAACTATGAAAAGAAAGAACCTTCTTTTCCTCGTTAGGTGTTGGCATATTAATTACTATTTCTCAAAATAATAATGATAGCAATAATGAATTTGATTGTTCAAACCCCATTATGCAGTCAAATGTTTATTAATGTTTTTTTGTGGTTTCTGAAGTTTTTAAGAGACAGCAGCTCTAATCAGATATGGTAAAATAACTTACCAACGAAATTTAAAAATTGATGAATCTGGCGGGAAGTATACTTCCCACGGCCTTAGAAAGGGTTAAAACGTTCAACAATCATACATGAACTGTTTTGAACATTTAACAATTTGAACATTGAAAAATTTAATCTTTCAGTACATATCTCATCCCAATCTAGACGTTCAAAAAATTAAGTGACAGAAGGTTATTACGATTATTTGCTTAAAACATGTATATTTTTTATATTTATATATTTTAACTCTATTATAACAGTTTTTGACCATAAAAGGATTGTAAATATTAATTACACACATTAAAATTAAATATATTGATCAATGTTGCGAAGCAATGCTATTTGTAAGTATCGCCATTTTAAATAGTGTGTCATAAAATAAGATTAACAAATTTTTTTCATGAGATTATTCCTGAGATTTTTCTTCTTCACTAATATCACCTTCTTTACTGATGACATCTTCTTCACTAATTACTTTTTCTTCAGAATCTTCACTTATCGCTACTTGTCGAGGTAAAAGTAACTGTAGGGTCTTTTTAGAAAAAAGATTTATAGTACTTTCTTTTTCTTAATTGCTTAGAAGAAGACAAAAAAGGGTCGGAGGTCAATAACAGTCTATTAATAATTTCGATATATTAATAATATCGCATCTTTCAAATATTCAGCAAGTACAGCTGGGTAATCAAGCAAGATCTTGGAGATTAATTTCAATAAAAGTTTGTGTAACTTGGTAACTATTTTTGCTAGTATAACATTATTTTGGGGCTTTTTGTATTAAAGAGTAGCAGGCACATATTGACTTAGCACCTGATCGTACTATTTCGTATTGATTTCTTGTTAAACCAGCTTCTGCAAAAATTGAGAGGGCCTCTGCTGGAGTTAGCTTTTCTGTTTTATTTCGTAAAATATGAAATGTTTTTCTGTATTTTCTTATACGGCCTGGATTTTAAGCAATGTTTTCAACAATTTTGGAAGCATCGATTTTCCCCCCTCCGCTTTGAAGTTCATTTAAGCAGCAAAAGTTGGTTGGCACTTCAGTTCTTAACTTTTGTGTCCTTCACTTTTTGGTGCGAGCACATGCGTCTTGAAATGGCTTGGGTGGACGATCAGAAGACATAAATTCTGAATTTTCAGGCGAAATGAAAGTAATAGATCCCTCAAGAAATTCCTCGTTGCTCTGTAAAACGACTTATTCTTTTTTATGTGCCGCTATCCTCTATGTTTTAAGCTGAGAGTTAAAATACGAGAGCTTATGTTTAAATCTGCTTCGTTACCATTCAGAGTAATTTAATATATAAAAAAGCTTTCCTTCGAGGTATATCAATCTCAATCTCACTATATAAATACTTTCTCTTCAAAACTTCCATAATTGATGCTAAAGGAAATGCTTATTAAATATACGTCACGCTTTAAAAAATTCAAAATATCTTGTAACGGTATTTGCTTGTTGTCATGGTAGGTTAGAGTTAAATCTTTTCAAATAATTCTGATTTGCTACTGCATACAAGCATGTAAATTTCTACATTAACCCTTTCCGTCACAAGGCATTAAAATTTTTTAAATATGATGAAAAATCATCATGAATGGGCTTAGTTTATTGTTTAGACATAGAATTTACAAGAATAAACACCTCTTTCTGAGGAGGGGTCGTTGTCCCTTTTTGGAGACACTCCCTCATATGAGGACTCCTTTGGACACAGCCATCTTGATACGCTCAAAAATTAATGTTAAATCTTACACAAAATCATAAATTAAAACTTAAAAAATATTGGAGGAAAGTTGTCGAGTAAATTTGCTAAAATTGTAAAGGTCAAGAACTCAAAAAAATTCCTATGTCCGACTTAAGAAATTTGGGCATTTTAAATCTAATTTTTCCGAAATGAAAGCGAAATTTCATTGTGCTGCCATCTACATTCTAAAAGGAGAACTATCAGCTGACTTTTCCTTCAATTTTCCGGGTTTCAAATTGGAAACGGATTTTTTAAGAAAATTCTAAAGTTGGTGTCCTCTTTTGCGACCACTGTGCCGGAAAAGGTTAAGAATTTACAATTTATATATGCAGTGCTCCACATACTTATCCACAATTCAAAATACGCATATTAAAAATAAATATTTTTGCGTTATTCCAATGTTTCAAACTCTTCCTCGAAGTATCTAAAATTCTTAATAAAATAAATAAATAAAACGAAATAATTCCGAATGATTACCTCCACAAGCGAATTCTATTGTTCGAAGTAATAAATATAAAACTGCATCATACGGCTCCTCCATTAGCGATTTCGATTTCTAAAAAAATGATGTTTGCATTCTCGCAGATATTCGCCATAAAAAAACATCTGCGAGTTCCGATTAGGTTTTCTATGGCGGGAATTTTGTTTACTTAGCTACAAGAGTGTGATCTACATTCATCTGGTTGTACTACATTCCCATTTTCAAAATACTTTTATTATAAGTATTTTTCACATTCTTAAGCTGGTGCGGTGCGGAAGTTTGGAGAAGAGAGTGTCTTCTCTGGAGTCGTCTTCAATATCTGAGGTTTTAAAGGAAAGAATGCAGATCATAGCAATCTTCTTGACAAATTTTTATTGTCTAATTTTATAAAAATATACTTTAAACAACTGAAATAGTATAAAATACTGTTTCATTATATTCAACCACCATAAACAAAAGGTGAAACCACAAGTCCATTCGAGGAAATCTGCGGCAAATACCTTTTGATCTTCTTGGGGCTTTAGGCTTTCCTTTGGTACAAAAATTTTAGCTTGGAAAGCCTTGGAAGTACAACTAAATTCTTTATGTTTCTAAAAATTATTTAAAAATTGAAAAAAATTTCTTACAAGTTTTAGCAGTCTTATATTTAAACAAAAGTTTACCAAAACGTAAAAAAAATGTATAAATTTTGTGTGTTATTCTTCCATGAATAAGATCCAATACAAAAAAAAATGAAGTGAAATTGCGCTTTCTCACCTGACTGTACACTTGAAAACAGTTCTTTTGAAAAGATTACGATCATTCAAATATTCGCAAACACTAATTTCTGACTTGTAATAGCTGTATTAATTTACTGGGTGCGAAAATGCAAAAAATAGACTTAAAGTAGGATATTACCATTATTTAACTACATAGTTGAGTTTCACCATCTTAAAACTATTTTCAAAAAATTGCATTTTGTCCACTTTTTTTCATGCAAATACCCCACTGTGATTCGTCGGAAAAAATGATGCACTACAAATTTGTAATGGACTATTTTCGAAAGTGGAAAGCAACGCAGATTTCGGCAAATGTTATATATACTTAATACATAATTGTAGATCTTTCTATAAGATATTAATATTTTAAACACTACTGCTACTGTAATAATCGAGTTTCTCTCAATAAACATCTAACATAATACACCAAAAACAACAAATTTGGAAGCTAACAATATCAAGAAGACTAAATCCAAGTTTATGTGCACAGATAAAAAATATCTAGTGTTTCAACCTTTATATAAATATAGAAACATATACATATATAACAAAAATTACGGAAAAATTGTTTAAAACAGGTTTTTATTAGTATACTAAAGTTTAAAAAATATTTTTAAATAAAAAATATGGGCATCAAAACAAAACCAAAAACGATTGAGGCGCTGATAGAAATGGATTAATCAAATTTGACCAGCTACCCATCCTCTACATACTAATTAAACGTTTCAACGGTATAAGAGAATGCTTATCACCCATTCATGAACGCGAACACAACACGTGGACGTTCAAGGACTTCTTTATCTAACTGATTAGTGGTGGTTCATCTGGAGCAATGAAAAGTAACTGATAGAATTAAATTTTACTGAGTAGAAAATTAAGTCCTACATATACGTTACGGTAAAAGCCCGAAATCTGGCAAATGTCGGTCTTTCAGAGCAACATTTACACTGGTGTCATAGTGGTCATTTGGTGTCAGGACCACATAACCAAATTTTGTTTATGTAGTTGGCTGCATTTTTCGGTCATCATTTTCGACTATACGCCAATAAACAAACCGAACGACAGTCAACTTTTTTGCAGATTTCGGTGCGAAATTTGACACAGACCTACAAGTTTGATGAAATTCGGCATAAGTTTTATCACCAATCAAGCCAGTTGCGTTTTTGAGTGAACGTGTTAAGAAACAAAGGAACAGAATTTTAAATGTTTTTGTTTCTTTTGGAATTAGGGACGTCTAAAACATGGAGATTCCTCAAAATCGAATTTTTTGACGATTACAATACTTTTTTTTCTATATATTTCGTATAGGTGAAAGAAAATATCCGTCTGTTTTTCTAAGTCTTTGAAATAATTGAAAACATTGTTTCGTAAAAATGCATACTACACCCCCTACACTTACCCCACATAGTAACGACGAATATTATTTGTTAAAATCACTTCTGAATATCATTAGATTATTGATCCTGAATCTTGCAGAAAAAAACGGCACCAGATTTGTTCTTCCGAGAAACGCTTTTCCTGCTGGCCAATTTTTTTCACTGCATTTTCCGTTTCCGACCAGCTTCATCTCAGATAAAACCAATTGGTAAAGCGTAAGGAACAGGAAAATAACAATCCATCAAGCAAGCTGAGATATATTGCTCTTTAATATCTTTATTTTACTCGCGACCCAGTAATGCGGGAATGGAACTTCCAAGAGGCGTATTTTGATGAATAGCATTCTCTTGCACTTTTCACCTACACCAAAGTTTATGTTCGACCTTTAAAGCCTATGCTTTAATCGTGAAGATTGACTTTTGCTGCTTGAAGTCTGAAGAGAACATTCGAACAAAAATTCTACTAATGGACTTCTCTGTATTTTATTTCTAAATTCCTCAGAATGTTTTACAAATTCTCTCGAGATGCTTTTAAATCGATATTCAAATTCTACTGTGATAAGCAATAGAATATCACGAGAATTGTCAGTAAATAGAGCATAAATTCTTTACATTTTAACCCTTTGAAAACAGAACAGAAATTTAATGCATAATTATTCACTGATTACAAGGGCTCATTTTATTGCTTCGAAACGTAAAAAAATATAATTGTAAAAGTTAATTTTTTCTGAAAAATTATTCTGTGACTTCTTACAACTCTGTATGTATTTTTTTTAACCATCGAAATCAAGAAACGTCAAAAAGTTGCACCGTCTAGAATGGCGACTGAGAGTAACCTCTCGAGTGCAAAGAGTTAATTTCCTTTCCACTTCAGTGTTTGCAGAACTTTGCTAAAGAATATTTTAAAGAATTTCTTTTTTTCAACAATTAGATATCAGCATTATATGCTGAAATATTGTCTCCAATAAAAGTCCCACTAACAAAACCAAAAGATTAAGTTCGTTCAGTGATAGGAAAGACAAATAACGTTTGGAGGTAATTATGGTATATACCGCATAGTACTGAATATTCGCCGTATATGTGGGTCACGAATAGAATAAATGTGTCATGAATGGGAAAAATTTACTCATGTCGTGGAAGTTGGGGAAAGTAATGACGACCTTGGTCTTGTCATCTGCTCATATTTAAAAATTACCAAATTCATCCCCAAATATTCTTCGTAGATCTTCAAACTGGTCTATATAATTTGAAGGGCCGCTTTTTCTGAGTTTGTCGGTTATTGAAAGGTCCATTCCTTGCCAAAACTATCCTTTCATATTTTAATATCGAAACAAATTTCTAATTTTTGAATGACAACATCAAAGAAATATTTGAAAAACCATGAAAAGTTACTTCATATTAAATCAACCTTTATTTTTTTAGTACAACAGCATCAATAGGCAAAAGTATGAGAGAGATGAGTATAAGACGATATTGAATGAAATAGCATACAGAAATATAAGATTTGAATAATTTAAGCATTTGATAATGTTTTTCATTTAGTTCTCCTTTGTTTTGTATGCTGTATAAATAGGAAAAAGTCCGTGTATTATAATGTTAAAAAAACCGTTTTCGTTTTTTAAATATATATGCATATAGTTCCAACTTTCATAAGTCATTCTCATCGTTTTTTTTGTTTATTTACAAAAGCAGTTGTGTTTTTCAATGATTCCACATCATCTGAGTTTGTCACTAAGAACGCAAATTGATTCATTATATATCAAAATTTTTTATGATACTCTTTCTCTTGAAAATAAATTCACTTTCGTATCCCTGTTTGTTTTTCAGTTTATTAGGTTTTATTAAACCCAATATAAATTTATCTAATAAAACCCCAAGTATGATAAAATGTTTTTTATTATCTTTTTTAAGGTCTTAATGAAGTTGAATCTTTCATTTCCGCACAGCAGTTCACAAAGCAAAAACCAAATAAATTTAGTTACAGCCATTTAAAAATTGCATTTAAATACTTCCAGAGGAGCGTATTTAAAATGAAAAGTTATATTTCATTTTTTACGTAAAACTTATGCTTTTCTGTATTTTAAACTTAAATTTTTAATTCAAATGGAACGTACGCATAAATAAAAAGATGTAAATTGTCTTTATCCGCCTCAACAAGTGAAACAATACACTTGAGTACTTGCTAATTCGCTAGTTTTCAATTGATAACGTATTTTTATTCCTAAATATGACATTTAATTTTGTTTTTCATGCCTCTTTTGTTATAGATGTATAGATTATTACTCATGTATGTAATGAAATGAAATGTATTTTCCGCTATAAAATATTTGGATTTTGGATCATACAACATGGTCTAGACTGAAATTTTAAAAAAAATATTTTTGTATCATTTTTTGCTTTGAATTAATCTCTTTTTTTATTTTAAGTCTGAAGTGAAAAGACAACCTTAAACAACTTTTCAAAATGCTTCAAGAACATATATTTCTTCTTTGATGAGTTTCTAACTGATTTTAGGGGCAGCGGCGGCCTAGTGATAAAGTTTGGGGGCCTGAGGGTTCCAGGTTCGAAACCCGATTCCACTGAAAATCCGCCGTGTATGCGGGCTCTTGCACGTTAAATAAGACGTAATACATTGAAAGTCCTTCCTCTGGTATGGTGCGGAAGTTTGGAGAGGGGAACCAGCTCAGGTGTCGTCCTCGTCATCTGACAGCTATTCAAAATTACAAGGTCCGTCCCAAAATAACCCTCGTATTGCTTCAAAACGGGACATTAATATAACTAAACTAAACTAAAACTGTTTCTTAATCGAAAAGTTAGGATTGTTTTAGGATATTCTTATCGAAAAGTTAATTTTTTTTCTTTACTAAAATTTTTGAATTCAAATACCGTAATTAACTTGCTGATGGGTATCTACATTTTTTGAGGAAAAAAGAAGAAAAATCCCAAACTGAAGAAAAATCAGAAGAGTCATATATTTAGAAGCTCGTGTAGGATAATTCAAAAAAAGGAGTTAACTTCTTTTTATATTTATCTTGAATTTAATTTATGATCTGCTTAGAAAAGAATGAAGCCTTTACCTTTTTATAATTGAAATGAAGAACCATAATCCAGACTTTTGAAGCCTTTTTAGTCATATAATAGTATACTCGCATCATAATACCAAAGAAGACAAAGAAAGTGAAGCTCGCGTTTTCTTAAAAAATAAAACTTATTGGATTGAAGCATTAATAAAAAAATTTCTATTTGGATGTAGATTCTATTTTTAAGGAAAAACGAGTAAGTGTATTTGTCTTGTAGAACAATAATGAATTCAGTTTGCTCAAGCTAAGGCATCACACAACTTTGCTAGAAACATCTTTAAAACGGAAGCTTCGTTAGAATAAGCATGAAAAAAGAATAAAATTTACTTTTAAATTAATGTTGCTCTTTTGAGATTTTAAAGCAAACTGAATTATTTAACATTCACTTTTTGTACTCAATGCAAACGATATTTAAAATTAACAAAAAAAGTTTAGATTTCATATGAACGAGTTTTCTGTTTTGGTTATTTAGGGTAATGTTTAGGGTATTAGGGGCTTCCGCGCCCAAGACCGATTTCCGGTATAATGCTTCATTAAAGGGAAAACGGAAGTGGATCTTGGACACGAAGTTTTGTTACCTAAAATAAACAAATTAGAAATTACGTCTATAACAATTGCAAGTAAATGTGAAAATGAAACTTAGAAAAAAAAAATAAAAATAATCAGAATTACCAATGTGAAGAAAAATATTGTTTCGAAAAAGAGTCCAATCATTAAAAAAAGTCAAATATCTCGTATTCCATTTAATACTTTATCGGAAGGCATATCAGTAGGATTATTAATTGAAGCTTGCAAGATAATTATTATGAAAGGGAGTTTTAAAAGTAGAAATCTTTATTGTGACTACTCGTTTTAAAATTCGCTGCAGTTTCAAGTTTACAAGTTTCTTAATGGGCCATATCGCTAGGAAATGTAAACATATTTCGAAAAGGAATAGGCTGTTTGGGAAAAAGAAGTTCGAAATTTTTAAGGAAAAAGAATTCTTTCTAGAGATATAGCAATATGAGTGAGGTTAATGAAACTCTTCTTTTGTAAAAAGGACTTTCATCTGTAGAACTAGAGTAGCTTTTCCCTCTTTTTTTGCGATGTAACTTTTCTCTTATCCAATGTTACACCGCACATATATATAACTGTCTCTTAAGGCTCCATATTTGTTTGCATCCAGGACAGTAACATTTTGAGAGTGACTAATTCAGCTTAATTCGTTCGGAACATTACACAATTCTCAAGGAACATGTAAAACCACTATTACCTTTTAAGTAAACGTAGCTGAAACCAAATCATCCTCAATCATTTGGTATTCAGTTTCTTTATAAATATTAACCTGCATGATTACATAATTTTCCTTCAATTCCTGGATATAAAATTTTCCATCCTGCCAGCTTCAATTCTTGTAAACATATATTTTCGAATGGAAACATTACGGGATAAACATACATGAATTCTGACCTCGAAATTATAATTTGACTGTACCTCAATCTTTCAGTTTGTAATGCTAAAAGACAACTTATAATAATTAAGAATGACTCTAGATTAGTTCACATTTCCTTTTACCTTATTACCATCATTTTCTATTTTATGGCCTTTTTTGTAACCGTTATTTTCGAGGTAATTCAAATATTTTATACCATCAGATTTTTCTCCTGATTTTTTTGACTCTTGGTCCCTCCGTTAGTTACAAGTTTTTCACTTAGTTTTTTTTTTAATATTTTATAACTTAATCTATCCTTATAATATGCCGTTATGGTGACTTGTCTTAAAATTTGGTAAGGAGGCTATTCATGCAATAGTTGTTTATTTAATTTGACAGAGGCAAAATAAAAATTCAATTAGTTTAGTTTAGTTTGTATTAACCTCCCGTTTTGAAGAAGCACGAGGGCTGTCCTAAAAATCCTATTAGTAATTATAAGGAGGGGTTTCGTTTAAACAACTCAAGTTTCCACTATATCATTACTTTCCTTTCATCAGACACATATTTTGTTCATGGATTAAATTTTACTATAATGAATGTAACTTGAAAATAATTTTACTATTTTACTTTTTTCACTCTCAGCCCAAGCGTTCTCCAGTATCTGCTTATATTAACTCGTTTTATACTCGGTGATTAATCGATTTATGCGAACGAAGTCAATTTAACTTTTGCAAAAGTAGCACAACAATTTTCTACTAAATCATATGAAACAACAAAAGAATCTTCCTTACCGTTGCAACTTTAAAATATCAATATGTCGTACACGAATGAAGATAGAAAGATGCCGTTCGCTCAGAAAGGATAAAAATGAAACTTGAGATTTTATATCACAAGAATAGAATTTATTGGTTGCATAGTTAACAGTTAAAACCACAAATTTTGCTATTGGTGGAGCGATGTTTTTGAATAAGAAAGACAATGAGTTGAGTAAAGGTTAACAAATGTTTAATGTATTGTCTTTCGCTCAGGAGTGCAGCTTTCAGGCGATACCTATAAGGATAACGACTCTTTCTCGCACTATTGAGCAACATTTCCGTTTCTCATATTTTGTCATACTATCGGTGATGTCACATCGGTAACATTTATAAGCTGCTCTCCGACCATTTTCTGATCCAACTTAACATTTTACAAATGGCTCTAGAAAAAGGATAGGATAAGGTTGGCTATGCGTTTGTTTTCTTTCGTAATGGAGTTGAGGTTGAAAGTCGGAAAATCGGGTTAAACGATGGAGCTACTGTGTTTATGGCTGAAGTTGTAGCAATAAAAGAAGCTTCATAATACATACGAGAGAAAGATATAAGGAATGTTAAAGTCGTTTCGGACTCAAGATCTGCCCTTGTGGCACTGAATTCGTCGACGTAAAAGAGAAGGCTAATTAATTCAATTAAAGAAATAGTAAACGGTAACATTGACTTATATTGGGTAAAGGCCCATCAGGCTTAATAGAGAATGAGAAAGCTGATACGCTAGCGAAAGAAGAGACACGGTATGAAAGAATTGACTATTTCTGTAGTAAATCTTGTCTCCAGATAAGAAATAAAGGTAAAATAAAAATCCTTAGAAGATGGCAAGAGAGATGGGAGAGTTCGGAGAAAGGTCAATGGACTAGAAGATTCTTTGACAGAGTAAATTTCAATAGGTTCCTGGACAATTTTTATGAAAATAAGATTTATACAGCCCATGGAGTCTTTGAAACTTATCAGGAGAGGTTCTTTCATAAAAACCCAATTTGCGACTGTGGTGAAAAAATTGGACCAGTGAAACATCTAGTAATAAGATGCAAACTTTGGACAAGTTATGGGTTGAGTTGGCCCAAAAATTGGGCTAATCTTGATATTATTAAACTTATGCGAATAGCATCTTGCAAGAAGGAAGAGGAAAAAATGATTGAACTGCAACTTGCCTCCATTTTGGGAGGTCTAGACACTGTTTAACTATTGCACTTATGCACTTATGTTTTTGAAAATTTGTGCAATTTTGTGCTTACGCTAACATGGCTGTAATACAATATAATACTATTTTATTGTGAAGGGAAACAATACCAACTCGCAGCAGCCAGAGGATTTTGTGTATCGACGAATATAGACAAGTGTAGTCCTGCGTTATGTACCGGGGAGGGGCTGCTTTTCGACAACCGGTTGTCATTCCCCCCTTGCGGCTTCGGCCAAGGCGGCGTAGACTTTGCTTTATCCAATGTAACGATATTGAAGAGAAATCAGAACATCTCTCCGCGAGGCACCTCAAATGGATGGAAAACTGCCGTGTATAAGCAAGCAGATTCTCGCGTCCCTGAAGGGTGCGATAATGGTGGTGTTCGCTGGATAACGGTACGTACCTCCTTATAGAAGAAGTTTGCACATAGGCTGGTTAGTAACGGGCGTTATTTTGCACATATAGAAGTACCTGTATTATTATCTGCGAAAACTTGTCATTCAGGTCATATCGAACGATTTAGTATTAGGTGGGGGTTCACTTATTACATTATCCAATGTAAAAAACCGTTCCACCAATTCCAAAACCACCTGTGATTTGAAATGTAAAGCATGCTACCAATAAATTCTGATTTCGTAAATAAAAAACGGTTTCATATCCACCCTTTTTATGTAAACGGTATCTTTCTATCCTCATTCATTTCTATTTATTGATTTTTTAATGCTGCCCGGGACTTCTGAATCTTCCTCTATATGATTTCATGTTATTGGGGAAAATATGTGTTATAACAAATTTTCAACAATGCAAAATATCTCAATTTTGTTTTAATTACAGCGATTACTTAAGTGCTTTCAAAAGTGGTGTTGAAATATATTATTATTTTTAAATATTGAAATTGAATTGGAAAATATTTTTGTACCATATACTTGTATATCGGAGTTTTCGTTTCACAATGGAGTAATTAAAAATTTCTTTCCTTATTACTTCTCGATTACTTAAAACTTCTAGAATTTAAAACCTCTCCCGACTTTAAATATAGCATTCAAAGTAAAGAACTTTTGAAAGAAATACCAAATTCCATGTACTCTTTACGAAAATAAAATTTGCCGAATTCTGTTGGAAATAATATTTTTTACAAGGTATTAGCACGGAAAAATCTAACTAGCGAATACAATTAAACACTGTAGGATATGAAAAGACCGATCTTATCGAAAACTCAAAAAAATGTTGGATTTCAATTCATATTTTAAGATGCACTTGTTTTATAAAAAAAACTTTCTTTACAGATATTCCCTAGGTAAGAAATTGAGTACTAAAAAGTTTTGAGAGCCCACATTCCTTTTAATTTATGGAAATTAAGAAAAATTTTAAATTTTGAAAGTTAAAGTATATCTCAATATTTATATAATATATATTTATATAATTTAATATACCTTATACCTCCGTGTTTTAACATTCTTCAAAAATTTTGTAATCAAACGAAAGCAAAAATATTTGGATATTTGATAATTTATGATTGGTCCTGGGATAAAAAGACTCATTAAAATGTTTTATCAAAAAGCAAAACGTGGAAAGGCTACTATTGACACCAAAATAAAACACATTTTAATCAAATTTGAGCCAATTTACTGATTTATTAACTTTCAGTGTGAGTTAACGAAATGAATTTTACTTTTTTATAACGAATAAGAGAAATTTAACCATTCATTTTAAAATAACAGAAAAAAATTAATCGATTCTCACTACATCGATAAAACCTAAATGTGATTATTGTTTATAATTCATAATAAGTTGTATCTAAACGATTTATAAGATAACGAATGGATGTTTCTTTTTAGGATTGAAAAATTGTCGAGCAACTTGCTGACAAATCACAATAATTTCTGCTTGCTGCAATAGAAAATTTTCTCTACTTTTAAAACTGCTATCACTTGCTTGTAATTAATGTTTGTTTGAAAAATAACAGTGGACTTTTCCCATAATCAGATGTCGCTGAGCAAAGAAAAAATTGAATCAAATTTTCTCGTTACTTTACCTCGCCAGCTGGTTCCATATCTAGTTATATTAAGCAGTAAGCGAAATCTTCAGGACTTGCGAAGTTTCCTGTTTTCCAGCTCATTTAATTACAGAGATCCCGCTCTTTTTAATAAAGATTTCTAACAGAAAGAAATTCATCCGTGATTTGTGACCTCGTAAGTAATTTCGAAGTCTCAGAAACTTGTTGTAATATATTTCTTGAAAACGATAATACCAACATTAAATTAGGTAACTTTTTACTATTGTAAGATTTATGGTTAAGGTTTAAAATAAATCATGCCTTAATTACGATTTTTGATAAAAATATCTCTAAAGAAATTTTGGTAATTTATAAAGATAGTTTTACCTTATTACAATGGTTTCAAAACCGTGCCACTGTGACAAATTCGATAGTTTTTAGAAAATAATTGACGGATAAGTATCAGAGGAGATTTACAAACTATGCGATATAATACATTCACCTCAGTAACTTCGTGTCTGTCTTGAAAATTTCAGAATTCGAGAGGATATAGAATGGAATTTCTCATACCTTTATCTATAAACAGTTGTATTTAGCCTGTTTTTACAGAAATAGAATATAGCCTGTGAACTATAATTTAAGGAATTAATGTCCTTCTAGTTTCGGTGCAGAACTAAAATTACCAATCGTTGAACCACATTCTCGTACATAAGGTATTTAAGAAACGAATTTCGATAGTTCTGAATACCCATAATACATTAAGTTGGGAAAGAATGTATAATTAAAACAGACATTGAGACAATGTGAGTGTAAGATGTACCATAATTATAGTAACATATTTTAAGTATTAGTTGATTCGGTTTATCTTTGAATAATGTCAAGATTCGACTTTTAGATCTGTTTTGTTCTCTTTTATAATATATGTTCCATTTTGAAACAATCCCAAGTAACGTTTTCTGTTGAAGAAAACATTAAAATTGTACGTAAGCCCTGGTTAAATAGATATTCATTAAAAACCAATATAATATAAAAGGGCTTTAAAATACCAAACTAAAATACAGAAAACTTCCGATTGAATATCTTTATGTTTCGGAAAGATATGTAGGGAGCTGAAATTTTGTTGCTCTATAAGAGAAGCTAAATGATGATGGGTTTTCAAAAATTGATGGTTTTAAACTTGAATTTTCATATTCATTGAATTGTATAAAGGTTGAATATACTGAGTACTCATGAATGCTTTTAAATTAAGTTCATACTTTTAATTGCAGTAAATTAGGAGATAACCGCAGATTTTAATTGAAAAATGGCATTCATTGCTTATTTTCAATCATTAACAGTTTTAATAAGTGTAGGAATTGTATTTTCCCAGTCTAGATTTTTATCTAAATTTAAGCGCGTGATTCTAATTTTCACTCGCCGAAGCAAGCTTAATTTGAATAAATACTAGATCAGCAGAAACTGACAGATAAAGAAATCAAAGACCTTGAAGTGATCACGTTCTCTCCGCCTGGCAAACCACATGACGCGCGTGGGTGTATCTTTCCGCTAAAACGTCAAGTAATGTTTTTAGAAGAAGCAGAAGTTTTTTGTTAGCAGAAGGCTCGGAAATTTACCATGGAATAGACGCCTGCGTGCTCGGAGTTTGCGAGTTGACCGCTGCTAGGTTTCCTCCGGTAGCAGCAAAGCTGGGTGATAGCTCTTGTATCTCTTGTACGTCAGTAATGGTCATTCTAATAATGTAAGTGATAAACTATCTAAGCTACGTAGTGTTAATTCTAATTATGTTCTAATCTTTATCCTATATCCAAATGTAAATATTTATCTCTGTAAATATCTCTCTCACTTATGTTTGTTTTAAATAATAAATAAATTTAATTGTTCTTTAACTGAGTTTTCCTTTTAGTCTTGAATCCCCCCTCTAGATGCTAGATTAAATTTGGCTTCAGTTAAGAAATAGAAAAATTAAATTACAAATTTTGATTTCAGTTCAATTTGGAGATTGGGAACTTCAATCCCCAGAAATGTTGGCTTCTGCCGGGGATTGAAGAAAATTTACAATCTCCGCTCAATCAATGAATAAAACAATGATTTCCAAATCATTCGGCAATTGTGGCACTCTTAATTGAAAGCCAATCCACCACGACAGGCTCAAGAAATGTTCAATATGATGTCCACCGTTGTCTGCCACAAGTTCAAACCGAGAAATATCATGTTCGATCGGAGTGTATCTGCGCTGATGTTGCGAATGCGTTGCGCAATACGTCTTCAGTTCAGCTAAGTTTGCAATCGCACCACCAAACACAACATGCTTCCGAAAATCCCAAAGCCAGAAATCACAAAGAATAAGGTAACATGATCTTGGAAGCCAGTTTCTTCGAAAATGACGGCTGATAATTCTATAATTTCCGAAATGCATGCTGAGAAGGCGCTTAACAGGATTTGCAATGTGTGGAGGAGCGCCGTCTTTCATGAAAATTGTGTTACCCACACATGCATGCTGTTGAAATGCTCTAATGACATGGGTTGCGCAAAAAAAGAGATTCAAAGCGTACACCCTTGATGGTACAGGCAACAGGATCCGCAGGACCTGTATCTTCGAAACAGAATGAGCCTACGATAAACGATGCCGTAAACAATCCCCATACAGTTACTTTTTCAGACTGAAGAGGTACTGGTTGATGCCCGAACGGATTTTACTTTACCCATATTCTGCAATTCTGAGTATTGGCATATCCGTGGACATTGAAATGATCTTTATCTGTCCAAAAAATGTTCCACAGTTTCTTATTTTGCAAATTCTGACGTGTAAATCGTCATCTATTTCTAAAATTTTGAACTATTCTTTTTCTTCTGTCAACCCCCCTTCTTAGAGTATACTCAGGTCAAATTTCGGGTCATTCTGACGTGTGGATCAATTTTACAGCTTTTTGAAAGTTGAACTTTATAATCACCCTGTATATTAAATTTAAAAAAATTCTACTTTTCAATACGCTAATAAAAGTGTGTTTTATAAAAAAAGGTTTTTATTCTGTTTATTAAATAAAAATGTTGTGAAAGTTTGGACAATTGTTTCCTTATGAAATTCCTTTAATTTGTATAAGGTATGTTTAATCCGTATAATCTGTTTTCTCACTGAGGATGTGGTGGCCTAGTGGTAAAGTCTCGACTTTGGTCGGAGGGTTCCAGGCTAGAAATCCGATTCCATTTGAGATTCGTCGTGTAATGGGTCCCAAAATATCCATGGTGTTGCTTCAAATCGGGACGTTAATATAACTAAACTGTTTTTCGCACCGAACGTGAATTTATAAAACATACAAAGGCTAATTTAATTTTACTGTCAGCTAAGCGGGAAGTTAAAAACGATTTTTGTAGATAGTAATAATAACAAATTAATGAATTATTCTCTTTATTAAAGTGATTACTCTTAAGAAGAGCCTTGGAGTCATGAGATTCAAAGTAATTTTTCTATTTATAACAGTTTTATTTTCCGTGAAGCATTTGATGCAATTAAGAAAAATATTCAAATAATCTGCAATCACCAAGTTTTAGCATTACAAGCAATATTCATGAATTTTAAAGGACATTTATGTAATTAAGGAAAAATAATCAAGTTTCATAAATCTGATTTTCATGGTACTTAATTAAATTTGTTTAAACAAATATTTTTCTTCTTAATTATAATAGTTTAGTTGCTTAGCATGAAAGTTCAAGGTACAAAAATATTACAGTATTTTTTTAATAAAACTTCACGAAATCTCGAGTTCTTTCTGTACTGATGCTATTTTAAAGAGGTTCTGGAACATCGCCTTTAAGAAGCGTGCTGCAGAGTGTGCCCAACTTAACTTTGATATGGCCATATATTACGAAGGTTTCTAAATTATTAAAAATAAATTCAGTAAAATTCTGAACAAATAAAATCATATTTAACTTTGATTTTAATTTTTTTTATTTAATGCTAAACTTTCGTTTAATATTACAACGACGGTCTTTTTAAGTTATAGTCTTTTTACTTTCTTGAATAAGTAAGAAAGTATCGTAATAGTCAAAACATTCGATAGCAAAATTTTGATGTATGCCCATGTTTCTTTCTTCTTCAGTCCTAAAAACCCATTTTTGCAATTACAGCTGACAGTCTCACGATATCTCAAAAAATAAATGTAGTAAACAAATAAAATTTAGTGCATGGTTTTTACTCCAAAATTTGTATGAAATTCATCAAAGGGAAGTCGGTTTGTGCGTGTGAACGGGATGACTGAAAAATGCTACTATCTAGATGGATGAAATTTGGCATATGGTTTAACACTGGAATTGTAGATCCGCAACAAATTTTAAACCAAATCCTTTAACACTTTCACTCCGGCGCGCATCACCGGTGGCTCGCACTTAGACGCCCCATCAGGCGGCGCACACCACCGGTGGCTCGCACTTAGACGTCCCATCAGGCGGCGCGCACCACCGGTAGCTCGCACTTAGACGTCCCATCAGGCGGCGCGTACCACCGGTGGTTCGCACTGATACAACACGTTAGACGGCGCCTGTCACCGGCGGGTAGCACTTGAATGCTTCATCAGGCGTTTAGACATTTAATAACTAGAAAAAATTTCATATAGTTAAAAATTAAAATAATGGAAATTTAACGTATATTAATTGAAAAAGTAGAAATTATTTTACTTCAATTCATTATTATAAATATAACTTATAAGATAAATTCGATAATATGAAAACACAAAAATTGAATATTATAAACATAATTGTTTATTTATTTCTATGCAATTTTTCAAAAACATTTCAAACGAAGTGTTGGCAAAAACATGACAGAAATGGTATTAAAAAATAAATAACAGCAATGGTTATCATTGCAGTAACATTTCATGTTTCACTTCAGTTCGGCGCCGCCCGATAAAGCAAAGCGCTATACGGCCACACGAGCGTTTTCGAGCAGTCGCTGCTTGAAGGTCAACCGCACAAAAATTATAGACAATATGCTGAAGAAGCAGGGGTGGCCACACGCGTTATCTTCGCACCGTTTTCTCCCTTCTGGGTGCATTCTGGCGGCTGCCGCAAAACGATGCGCTCGGGTCTAATTTTCAGGCGCGGGAAATAAATTGCTTTGCTGCTTATGGTGGTTTCCGTTGGTATTTTCATGTGTTCCAGTGTCGGATTATCAAGTAGGCAACTGTCTAAGGGGCCCTGCAACTTTCGGGGGCCTCAGGCTTCGAAATGTTTTTTTGGTATTTTCAGGGTTATTTAATTTTTGTAATTTTATTTGATTTACAAGGGCTCTATGTACTCGAATGTAGTTAAATTAAAATTAAGTACTACTTAAATTTCCAAACACTATTCTTGGCAATTTTTTCATGTTTTAAATTTCTCTTGCAGGTATGTGCGGTCAATCTTTTTTCTTATAGTTGACGGATTGACTCATGAGTATCAACACCCCTGCCAAACTTTGTATATGAGTATTTGGAATGTACTAAAACAAATTTTGTTGCTTTTTTACCGTTTTGTTAAAAAATTAATTTTTAAATTTAAATTTTTTTAAACGCGAGATAATGAAATTAACTTTCTTGAAGATGACAAGCGATTAAATGTCATATAAAATTTTCATGACTATATTTATATAAAAACTGCTTATATAGATATTAAATTAAAATCAATTTAAAAAATCTGACTTTGGTAGTTATGAAAGGGGGAGGGCCCGTAAATTGATTTGCCTAAGGGCTAATACAGGACTTAATCTGGCCCTGTTGTGTTCTGTTCTACATTTTTTGATATTTAAAATAAATATATCAAGGAATACTACTTGGATAGTGAGCTTATGATTCTTGAACTTCCATAGTTTTTTTTATAGTTTTATATCACAGATGTGAATATTTCAGTTGAAATATTGGCAATTTCATTTATTTTATTTTCACATCATTCAACTCATTCTTTGGTCCTTTTATATTACTTTTTTGTTAAATGAGTACATTTTTGTTTCTTTTTAAATAACATTGTTTAAAATAATTGTACTTATTAACCTTTTCCCAATTACAACCTAATTTTAATAATTACTCTCCTAAAAATTAATTGTCTTGTCCTTTTCATCTGATCGCGGTTCAAAATTACAAAGTACGCCACAAAATAGTACTCGTGATGTTTCAAAACTAGACGTTAGTATAACTAAAATAAGCTATTTGTGTCGTGTAGCTGCAAAAGTAACCATCTCCACTTTTAAAAAAATACGTTTTTTAACGATTATATGTCCATTTGACCCTCTTAACATCTCACCATCATGAATTGGTAATTAAAATACATTGCCGAAACGCTACGAATGCCATGCAGTTTATTTTTCAAATCTCATTTTGACTGGATGTGATAGAAAATCCACTTTTTTCAAAACTTTCCTTATTTGGAGATGGCCACTTTACAGCTACACGGCACATTTATTACTCTGTATCTTAATACGAAAAAAATTGAGTTGGTGGTAAAAGGAATTAATATGGTTCAATTTAAAGCAGGATTTCTTTCGATTACTTTCTTACTTGAAAGAAATATTTAAGAATCTATAATTTATCTTTAAATTTTTTTCTAGTTGAAGAGGAAAAAAACAAGCAATACTCCAATGAAATTATAAACACTTTTGCTTCGTTTTCAAGTACGAGATAAATGGAATGAATCTTTTATTTATACATTTCTAATGTATCAAAAGTTTCACACAACTGTTTGAGTTCGCCACTCTGTTGCACTAGACAGCAAAAACAAATGATTGAGCTCGCGTCAGAAAATCGTGGTTTGGATACAGCCGCTGAGGGAAATGGCCGCAGCGAGAAACCGGCGAAGAACCGCTCGTGTGGCCGTAGACCCGCCCATGAGAGAGAAACATGAATTACAGCGCCGGCATGAACGTGTTCAAGGAGTGATTGCCGGTTGCTTTGTCTGCGCTGTGTCTGCGAACGCGACAGCTCAAAAACGAAACAAGAGTTACAGTAAAGAAATTTGGTATATAATCTTGATCTCGCTCTTGTAAATCTGTATAAAATTTTTTGTCCCAATAGGTCGAAGGTAAGAGATCCAAATACTCGATTCTTTTCTCTGTACAATGAAGTTAAAACCAAAACGGGACATATTGTGGAAGTGCATGAGGAAGTCGAGGGGAGAACACACCCGCAGGTATTTTTTAAACGGTGCGCTAATAATGATCATGGAATTAAAAGTAATTATTGTAGTACGAAATTACTAATTCAAATACTCGTGAATTTCATGTTCTATTTATTCTTTATAACGTATGAAAATGAATTATATTTATACTTTTCTGTTTGAAGTGCATATTCTTGCGAGCATTTCATACTGTTAGGATTATTTCATACTAGCAGAGTACCCGGCGTTGCCCGGTCTTTTTCAGGTCGAAATCTTTTCGAAGAAAAGAAACAGAATGATATTTTAGAAATAACATAATGTTTATTAATATTATGCGGATGTGTTTCTCAATTTTTACGAGATAATTCAAAAATTAATAGTACAAAAAGTTTCTTTCATTCATCATGAATCATAATATAGAGCATTGCTTTTATTTCTTGCATTGTTAGCCAAATATTTTGGGGTCATCTTACTATTTCAGGCATCCAATTGGTTCATTTGATAAATGTCTTGCAATGATTCACCTCCACCCAACCTAGAAGCGTGCGAGATATGATCCCATTTCACAATACAGTATTTTTGTTGTTGATGTCGAACAATATGGGAGTCATTTTTCAATTAAAATTTTAACAATTAAAGTGTCTAAATCAACTAATGAAACATGCTTCGACAAAATTGCTCCAGCCATTCTAAATAAACATTTCTATATGTCTTATTGGTAGTTATCATACTTAAAGGATTGACTTAAAAAGATTTAACCCCTCCATATTTTTAGTTCGATGTGTTGAAACCTGAGAGTTAAGTTTAATTTCGATCAGCCAAGTTTTTGCGTGCATTTCGGAGACATTGCCCCAACCTACCCTGAAGATCTGTGTTAGGGCTTATTTACCCCAAAATTATTTCATGTCGGTTAATGAGGAACATGCTTACCAAGTTTCATCAAAATCGCTCCAGCAGTATCGAGTTTTGTGCCAATCGGCGTGTCATCAAAATGTGGCAGCTGAGACTTTGCTCCACACTCTCCTGACGGATTGCATTGGCGTTTATTTACCCCAATAGTATTTTTAATTGGCTAATTGGAAGTATGTGTATCAAATTTTATCAAAATCGCCTAATCCGCCGAAATCGTCAAGCGAGTCAATCGGCCTATTTGTTACATGTAGTTTGGAGATTTTGCCGCACTCTACCCTGAGGGACTGGGCTAAGGCTTATTTATCCCTACAGTATTTCAAGTCGGCTAATGAGGAACTTGTGTACCAAGTTTAATCAAAATCGCCAAGCTTGTCAGTCGGTTACATGTATTTCGGAGACTTTGCTCCACCTTGCCCCGAGGGACTGGGTTAGGGCTTATTTAGCCCAAAAGTATTTCATGTCGGTTAATGAGGAACATGCGTACCACTACTAAGTTTCTAAGTTTTCTACTAAGTTTCATCAAAATTGGATTAGCCATTCGGAAGTGATGCTGGAACAAACATATTACATACATACATATGTTGAGTTATATATATATATATATATATAGATTCGTATCAGCATTCGTCTATGAATGAATTATCCTTCTGAAAAGAGTTCAAATGTCTAATAACTACGTTATCTTTTAAGCGAAAATAATGTTCTTTTCAAAGACTCCGGCTTTCAATGAAAAAACAACAACTTTTAGTAAATGTTTGAAGTTTAAAACACCGCAAGTTTCAATTAATAAAGGTTGTCTGTGAAAAGTACCGAAAGTTAAGTTTGACGTAATCATTTGTCAAAGTAATTGTGAAAGCCTTTATATCCTCAGAAAAGCAATTCAAGAATCGAAGCGAAACCCTAAGCTTAATTACACAGTTGTGCGTCGTCTGAAAGAGTGCGTAGTTTCATTATGTGTCCTGTCACGTATTTCGCTGTTAATGCGGTAGAAAGAGAAGCGCAGATGTCGATTACTTTACCATCTGTCTTAACCTTTGAGGGAATGCTTGATAGTTAAATACTAATTTCAATTTTGACGCTCCATCTAGTTGTTTCTTTTTGTTTAAGAATATAGTTGAATAGTGAAATGATGCCTGAATATATAAATATTATTTTATTCACATGGATTATTTACATAGGTTATTTCTTCTAAGTTATTATATTTAAATACTGAAGGGTATACCGGCACGAGTGCTGAGATTTCTATTGCAACGGGAGCTCGCGGCAAGGCCAAAAAGCAAAAATACAAGTGTGAGAAAAATACGCCAACCGGGCGTACAAAACGCGCCAACACATCATGGCGCGTTTTGTACATCATAGAATAATACAGAAAAACGAGTCTACATTTGAACGCCTTTTTTCGACTTATTGAAACCAGAATTTGATACAGATTTCCTATTACGCTTAGAAGACCACATACCAAATTTTACTTATCTAAAACATTGCGTTTTGGAGTTATCGTGTTCACATTCATGCAGATATACAGACCGACGTATGGTCAACCCTTTGGCGGATTTGGTCCAAAATATGATACGGATCTACAATTCTGATGATAAAACAATGCAGAAAATTTTAACCATCTAGCTGTTTAAGGTTTTTAAGTTATCGTATTCACATGAATACGGACAGACAGACAGACAAAAAGACTTCGTATGGGCGGATTTCGTCCAAAATTTGATAGAAATCTAAAAATGTGGTGTTAAGATCACATATAAAAGTTACAAGTTGTGAAATGATTCTCTGCTATTATCAGTTCCTCATTAAAACATCGCGTTTCATATTTAATAAATCTATTAAAAAAAGATTCCTCAAAAAGGGACTTTTGAATTAGTATATAAAGTGGAACCTCGAGAATACGAACTAATTGGGGTTGACTTTTGCACGAATTCCTAAAATTTCGGATTATCCGGGAAATTCAGTGAAATACTCTTACAAAGTTGAGTATTCTTTTTAGATGCTCTATGAAAGACGATAGAAAGAGCTAGTTGCGATTTGCAGGGTGAAGTGGAGCCGTTGGCAAACAAGTTAATGGTGGTGACCTTGAGTTGGAGAGATTCACCGTTACTATGAAAACGACCGCTAAAAATATCCTACTGGGTTAAAAGAGACGGGGTTGGTTTTACCTCCTGTGTAGTCTGCCCGAGTCGAGTCAGTGTTAACTTCCCTGATCTTGTATGCGTTTCCCTGTCATTGCCACGTTGTGTCGAAGTGTGTGTCGTGTGAACGAATTAATTCTTGTTGAAGTTCAATAGTATTATTTCAATACGACATTGTTTCCATGGTCGAGGACCAAGATGGAGATAATCCCGAGGAAAGTGAATAAAAAGACTTCTCGATAGATCTTCTGTCACACGCAGATGCCACTAGTGTACTTGAATTGGCGCTACTGTTCAGCAACGGATTACGAGACTACTACTTTTGGACGATTTTACACCGCAAAGGGGTGTCTGGCAATGAGTCATATGAGTGCATTTCCGGAGTTCTTTGTTAGATCACGCTCAGAAAAATGCAAACATCATCCTTCCATTTTTTCACTTTCCCCCTATATTGATGAAAATAACTCCGCCCGGCGCATGCGCAAAAGCACAGAGGGTTTCTGAATCCGTTGCTTAACAATACGCTAGGCATCCTTACACTGCCGCTACGCCGACCCGACGGGATGTTTATGCAACTCTGGCTCAACATCGCATCGTCAAGCAGGTTTAGTTCCTTGCGTCAAAAGAAGACAACCGAATTCGTTTTTACTAATTAAGGCGTTGTATTCATTCTTAAATACCAACTCAAATGTTTCAAAGCAACAAACTTTTGCTTTGTTTCTGATTCGTAATTGATAATTTTCTTTCATTTTTTAATACAATTTTTCAGGAAATTGAAAAAAGATCTTCTCATCCGAAATTTCGGATTACTGAGTTTCCACTGTACACAGTTCTGTACAGACGAATTTGATTCGTTATTTCAGGATTCCCAATTAAATAAAATTAAATTTGAAAATGATAATTAATGGTATTCACATTTGAAAATATGAATTTTACATCGACGATCACGCATCAGTTTCACTGCACGCATTGCTTAGAAATGGTGGATATGTCATAAACTATATAAAGGACAACGGAAATTTTTTTTGTTAATTCAGTTGTTGCTGATTTGACAGATACATGTAAGTACTATATATTGACTCATAAAATTTAACAAAATCTTGCTAATTTTTATCATTTTAATAGCCATTCTCTAAGATAATGAACAATTTATCTTATTGTGGAACCACTCGTAGTACATAATTTTAGGTTTTAAGGTGCTGTAGTCTTCCCGCACAGCTGATTGCCTTTTGAAGTGGAAAAAAATGCCCGAAACTTTTATCTTTGCCTTATCTTGCCAATGGCCCATATTTGGATTTAGCTCAGTAGCAACTAATATTTTTCATGGTTTTCGAAGTTTTCTATTTCAAGCTTATCTAATTATAAAATTGAGTTCTTTCCGCACGGATTTATGGCAGTGCTTAAAGTAACTGTCATTTGATTTTCGATACGAGCAGGAATTTAAGAACTTCAAGTACTTACAACTTTCTATAAGAAATCGAACATTAGGAAGCTAAAATTAATTTTATTGTGAAATGAATAAATATGAAAATATTATAGAAATACCAGATTATCTGAATTCGTAATGACAAAAAAAAATTGGCGGAAAGTCTTAATTTATATAAGAACTGAGCTGTTCAACTTTAAGTTAAAAAAGTAAAATTTTGAATGATGTGATTGCGCCTTCTTACCTGCAATTCATTGGTTTATTAACTTAATGTTAATAAGCCTTCGACGTCTGATTCGTTTACCTCTGAAGGAACATACATTTAAATGAGTCTTAGATTTGTATAAGTTGTTTTTTCTGAAAATCATCTAATATTCCAAAAATTTTTTAATTGTAATTTTATATATTTACTAGCTGTAACCCGCGACTTCGTGCGCGAAGAATTTGAAGTATTAATTTTTTTAAATTCACGAATGTAAATGTTTCGTTACATGTTGAAAGGGAAAATTAAAAGTTTTGATGGTTGATAATACAATTTATTGGACGACTAACAGGAGTGTTTGCTGTTATAGTTAGGTAATTTGTTTATCTATGCTAACACACTTTTGTATACTACGTTTTTTTTGTTTTACGTTTTTTGCACGGATGTAGAGGTTTTGTGGTCTGGACACACGTGAACACGCCACATATGTTGCCTATGGGAAAAATATGGTTTTCCAAATGTACGCCTGCCCCTTTGAGTGTCTGGCCCTGAGCCTACCTTTTGAAATTGGATGGGAAATCCTTCGGTATTATCGGAATGCGTGAAATTAAAACACTCTCTCGTTTTAAAACACTCTCACGACGTTTGGACCTAAGTGTGCAATTTGTAACCATGCGCAGTCTCGGTACATCGAGGTTACGTATCAATAGTACTGGCACACCGACTTTTAATATCAGCTTGTCGGAAGGTACCCCTGACAATTCTAAGGAGTTCAAGAACTCTACAGGATATGATGTTACTTGTAACATATATATTTTTTTATTTATCTGACTTAAACTTTCATTAATCAGTGCCAAAATTACTAATTCAACAACCATTCTCTATTCCTTATATATTCTCCGTTACTGTAAATTACATCATTGTACTCAATGGTATCATTAGGTGCTTACAATCTGTGTAATATATAACATTCACCATGCTATATGTCATGCGCTACTACCATTCAACAGAATACATAAAACAAAATACTCTATCGTCGCATATTTTCCTTTAGCTATAATAAACTTTAGTTTCTAAATTTTAATCTAAAAACTCTTGCAGCTATATTAAATCTATCAATAAATTTCTGTCCCGGCGTCAATTCGTCGACAGCTTCGTGAATAAAATCTGATATGGAAAAGTATAAATCACTAAAATTAAATAGACTGCAAACTCGAAAAATGAAAATCAAGCGTCGAGTTGAGTAATTACATTTATTATTCCATTAATAAATTATTTGTTTATTTTCTCTGAAAGATCACATAATCGCGGCTTTCTTTATGATCACGTGATGTTTGACATTCAAAATAAGTTATTCCACGTGTAGTTTGGCTGTCAAAGCGTAACAGACATACACACTTTCTCATTTAATATATTATTAAGGATTTATTATTTCTTCGGAAACGCAGGTAAAAATGACAGGTGATATGAACTGCAATGATTTTTTAATCTAATTAAATAAGCTTTAGAATTCTTTAAGAACCAATGAAAACATTGCCAAACGATATTTGAAAAAAAAAGTAAACAGAAAAAATAATGGCAAAGTAATTACACCGTTGCCTAGCAACGCATCAGTATCAATTCTAGTATCATTAAATTTGATTTATTTTAAAATCGTCTGCGTGTCAACTCTTTTTTAAATTTTGAAAAATTAATACAAATTGAAGGAAAAATGTCACAGATATAAAACTGATATCATTAAAAAGGTAAAATTTTGAACTTTAAATGGTATAAAAATAATTTTCGGGGGATAATTTGCTCCGAACTTACAGCGGAAAAACGGTTTCGTTTACTTTTTAATTAACTGACTGTTTAATTAACTTTTGCGCTTTATAAAGTTGACAGTAATCTTACCCTAGTCTTAATTAATAAGTGTGCAAAGTTTGGTTGAAATCAGTGCCGTGGTTTAGGAGGAGATGTGGAACATAGATACAAACATACATACAAAGATACAAACCCACAATGACTTTTATTTATATTAAGATGTATTAAAATCCGAATGAGTTTATCATACACATTTGAAACAAATTTTACATCAAGGAGAAGTCCAGTACTTCCATCACACCTTTATTATTTCTCTCAAAATATCAGAAGATTGATTGAAATGTAACCTGGCTGTTAAACCCTGTAGACAGCTGGAATGTTCATAACCTTCCTTCAATCAAAGCCAAAAACACAAAAAAGAGAGGAATTAGTCGTTTCTACTATGGTCAATTTGATTGCGCAGTATTGTAGATTGCATTGGGAGACTAACAGATTTTTGAACCGAGAAAATATACATTTTTTTTATTGATTACTCTTATTCAGAGCTCTTAATCAACTTATTTTTAAAAGAACGTATAAAAAAGCCTTATTATAAACGAATCAGATATAAGATTTCAGCGGTTGTTTTAAAAATAATATTATGTACATATTCAAATGTAACACAATGGGCAATATAAAGTGCAATATAAATTTTATAAAGAAGTGCTTGAGACGTATCCCGTGTGGAAACAATCTATAGCGATTGATTTACATTTTTGCCTTATACTCGTTCATTTTATCCCTCTTTTTATTTTGTAAATAAAATTTTGAAAATCCTTTAAGGAAATTTTAACTTTTGTGGCAATAAATATAACCAACGTAATAATTAAAAGCTATTATTATCTCTAATCGACTAATTAGAGATAATAATACTGATAAAATAAAAAGGTTTGAAACTATTAAACGAAGCATCAACATACCATAGCACAGCAACACAACCTCAAACCTAATTCTTATGGTTTTCTGTCATTAGGTTTACGATTTATTCACTTCTAAAAGCATTAAACAAGTATAACTTATTTCTTCTGATTTCATTTCTGAAGGTAAAGCTTTTAAACTCCTCTCCAAGTTAAGAGAAATCGACAGCATCGATAAGGAGCTCCTGCGACTTCTCTTTCCATCGACGATACAATGAAATTCAATTAAAAACAAAACAAAATAACAAGAGATAAAAGCATTTTGTTCTGCTGAAAGACGAGATTAAGAAACAGGAACTGTCAAGCAAAACCTCGAAAAAGAGTAATCCTATATTTTTCAACTACTTTTAATTTATTTTCGAGAGGGGAAACGTCTGCCTGTGTTATGCTCCTCTGTTATTCCACAAATGTTCTTCACTTTATCACTGGAATTATTTTTCGTCGAAAGCCAAAAAAAATCAACTCAAAGGGGAAAAAATATTTATTTCTTTCGTACAAAAACAAATGCACCAACAAATATAATACAGAATAAAAAGCAATAAATTTCCCCCTCAAATGGATAGCCTTGTTATTAAATTCAGTTTCTGTTAATTGTCCTTTAAAAACGATACTTACAATATGCAGCGAAGTGAATTCATCTTAATTATTAAATTAGAATGAATGTGACTTTTTGAAATATGAATATTCAAATAATATCACCTGACAGAGATAATTCATTAAATTATAAGCCGTTGAGGGCATGAGTAAGCAGTTTAAAAATCTTATAAATAAAACTTTTAGTGTCAATATTTATAAGGTTATTAAACTCCTTACTAATAAAGCGATTTCCACAACATTATTACTATACTATTTTTTTCAATTTTCCAAAGCTAAAAATATAGTATTCCATTTCAATAAATATTTTTTTAAAAAAAGACCAATGTTTATTGTTAAAGAATTGAAGTAGCTAAATTCTAAAAGCATGATTTTGTCACTTAAATATAGATTTCAGAATGCGTAGAAAAATCAAATGAGTTTGGTGTACTGTTAAAGTACTGCCATTGTCCCTTTTTTGGGATGCCTATTTTCTAATTACTTTCACCTAAATAGTGTAATTTTTTTGCTTTGATAGTTGCATCTGAGTGTTAAGCTGAATACAGACAAAATATAAAAATCCAATGAAAATAATATTTCCAATCAAAAAGATGATTTATTCTAATTAAAAATTAATTAATCAGTTTAATTATGAAATCCCAGAAATAACGTTTTCTTTCATATTTCATTCATGTTATCATATAAAATCATTTTTTATGGAAAAGTTAAATAATAGAGTTTTGGCAGATAATGGGTTAAATCTAGCTGGAGTTTTTATTTGCTGAAATTTTCATTTCTTTCAGAATATTGAATATTTCTTTTTAGAGCACTTCACTCAGTCAAAATAAGGGCGTATTTAGAAATTTATTTCGGTAGTTTCCTAGTAACCGTTCTCAAATTAAAACTTCTGTTGAAAAATCAGCAGACTAAAATGCGCTTGATGAAATCGTTTGTCAGAAGTAATCATAGAAGTCTTTCCCTTCAAGAAACCAATTTAAGGATCGATGCGAAACCCAAAGCTTAATTACGCAGTCGAGTGTTGTTGAAAGGGCACACAGCTTCTTTATGCGTCCTGTCACGTAATTCGCAGTTAGTGTAGCGAAATGAAGGAAGCAAATTATCGATTACTCTAGCAGTCATCTCAACATATGAGGAGAAGCTTCATATTTAAATTAATAATTGTTGTTTTGGCACTTCTTATTGTTGCTTCAAGATTTATTTTGGATAAGACTGGAAAGGATTTTTCTGTTAAAAGATTATCACAGAATTGTTAGATTTTACATATAAATAGAAGCTTATTTTATGGCAAACTAGGTTTTTAACACTAGAACACCGGAAACTGTCATTTTGAGGAATTTTAGATTTCTTGATGAAATTCATCAAAACTATTGGGTGATTTTGGTCAGGAATAATGTTGACTTTTTCTAAAATAAAAAAATAATTACAACATGCTCATTAATTAACTGTGGGTTTCATTAAGTTTGAAATTCTACATATGAGACACCAATATGCACCAAACAAATCGTTACTAACTTTTGTATTTCGTAGCAAAAACTATGTGCTTTTCAGACTTGATGTTGGAGAATTTGTTTTCAGATTTATAAGATAAAAGGAAAGTTTATGTGCTATTTTTGAGAAATTCTTATAATTTGTTATGCTGAAGTCTTCACCTGAGTCTCCAAACAATAATTAAGTTTCTATTTGCAGGAAATGCATTTGCATTTATTAAAAAAAACATGTGTTTGTAATTTTTCTTAATTTATAGTAAATTAGGGAGTAAAATATTAATTTATTTTGCTAAAATACTGAAGCAAGTTCTTGTGAATAACAAGAGTCTTACAGAAAATGGTTTGATAGAATGGAAATTTGCGACATCCTTTTTTGTAAAAATGATTTCTATGAAATTAATGCAGAAAATTTCCCTTTCCTTCCTTTTATAACAAATGCCGAAGAACTATTTCAGCGTCGTTTGTTTATATTATTCTATGAATTCACGGATTTCTCAGCTATGCAAAGCAAAATCACCCGAAACACAAATTCTTTATTTCATTGTTGGCTTGAAAGGGTTCCATCCTATTGTTTGCATACTATACAGGCATAGTATCCTTCAATCATTTATCAAAGGCCCATCTGTGGATATATATCTATTCCATATTTGACGAATGACTGTGCAAGGACGAAATGACGGAAAAAAATACCTGTAGAAAGACCAGAGTGAATTGAAGGTCCAGGGACTTTTTGAATTCAATAGATAAAGTTTACGTGGCTTTAAAAATACCGCGAGTTGTGTTTGAACATCATCAATCTTTAGAAATCTAGCTGAGAATGCTTATTTATGTATTTTTTATACTTGTTTCGGGGCAGTTGATGGAAGTTAATGCACTGATCAATGGCTTGGCTTGTTTGCTTCGATGTTGTCTAAGTTAGAAAGTGATACAAGAATGCATTCTTTTGGGTCCAGAACTGCGTTCTCAAATATGTTCTTGGAAAAAATTCCATTTCTTCATTTTTTTAGACGAAAACAAATGGATCTTTATTGATCTAAGGAGAGTTCTTTTCGTGGAAATGCCAATATTCTGTGCATTCTTTTTTTCTTCTTTATAAATTTCTTTTATAAAGCTTTGTTATGTGATAGCCAAAATTGTGGAGATTTTTTAAAATTCTATTACAGAGCTTCAATGTTTGGCTAATCGAATGTTTCTTTGTAAATAGAGACGTCCATCGAAGTCTGTGACACATATAAAACGATTTGTTTGAATATAAACTGATGTAAAACTAGGAAAATCGTTCGAATTTCTGTCATCCAAGTTTTTTTCCTGCTCTTTAAAAGACATATACAAATTATTAAATTTTGTGCTCCGATGTTTTTAGATTTTTTTATTTTTCCCGGTGTTTAGTATCTACGCTTTAAGTTATAGCAAAACAATTAAAATTATTTTAGTAATTTAATTACCGCAAATTTTGTTTTGATATTAGAATGAAAAAATGCAGTTTTCCCAAAAAAGTCTGTTATTTAATTAAACTAAAAGTGTTACAGTAATTTCAAATATTACTTAAGGAAATTTTGCTTTTATAACCAATGATATTTCCTAAATATATGGTGGTTTGAGAGAGACATTTTGAATACACAGGGAAGGATATATTAGAATTTTTAATTAAGCTCAGACAAAGCTGGATAACTTCAAATAATTAATATTGTTCAAGATGATTGTGATTAAAATTAGGCTAGTCTAATCACTCTGTAATTCTAACTAAATGCGAGAATGAAATTGTCAAAATTTTCAAATAAATAATCCAATGAATGCTGCAAAATGTTTGTTTGGAGGCTCATCACAGCAACATACCTGAAAGACATGCAGTAAAAATCTGAGGAGAACATAAATGACATTTAAAATCTATTTTAACATTTTCAAACATTCTAAATACACATAAAAACAATGGCAATGTTGCCCTTGCAAGTAATGAAAGAAAGAATTCCACTTTCATAAGCACATAGATTGCAAATAAAATATGGACATAAAAATGAGAACACTGATTATAATTTTTATCTACGATGCCTATCATCTTGCCTCAATATATTTTGATTTAAAAAAGCTTACAACTAGGGGCGGCACCTTTGAAATCTTTCAGACTTTGATTTTTAACGGTCGCTTATTTGCTTTTATTAAAAGAATTTTTTTAGCCTGCCATATTTTCAAGGTTTGTATTGGAAAATACTATTCTGATCGTTTTAAAGAAGGTCAGAGAGCTTCCTGAAGGAAGTGTCATCTTTTCAACTTTAAAAATTTTAGTCAACGATTTCATCTCAATTTTAATGTAATCAGGTGTAAGAAAGAAATACAAAAGAATAAAACTATACGTGGGTGTCCGAAAATTTTAGATCATCATGTGCTAGTATAGACAGAGTTGTACCAAAAGAATTAGACTATCAATAACTTGAAAATAAACAATTTAATTGTAAACTAAGCAATAATTAGGAAAGCAGTTGTAAACAGCATTGAAAAACATTTTGTTTTCACTGAGGCTTTTCACTGTGCATGCGTTTTTCGGTGTTCGCACGGTTCGAGGGTGATCAGGAGATTTTTGTTGACAATGGATGAGCTAGACCTGAATTGTGTGAACCAATTCAAAATTGTTTAGCGTGTCGGTGTCTTTCCATCCTTTCAAAACCACCCGCCAGTATGAAAATATTGTCAAAAAACTTTGCGAAGGACATGATACAGTAGCAGAATCTTTGTTTTTGTTGAAAGCCTCTATAAACGCCTCTCCTTTTTATACAACAAACGCTCGATGCTCTTCCAACCAACACTGCATGCTGACAAAAAGCTTTCAGAGGTTTTATTCAGCGATGTATGTTTTTTAGCTTTATCTATGAAGATGTAGGCGTGGAACCAAATTTAAATAGCTTAATTATCACTGGTCCATCCTGTATTTAGGTAGACATGTACTTTGGTTTATGAATTTACTTACCATGCCTAGCGTACGCGTTCTGAAGAAGAGAAAATCTATTAGAATGTAAAATATCTGAAAAGTGATGATCATAAAAAACCATTCTCTTCAGATTTGCCTACTTAAGTTCCTTTCTATTGAATAGTGTTGAAACATTCCAAGAAGCCTCCTTTTCTCCAGTTCCTAACTATTTCTGGTTTAAAAAGAGCGAAAAAATTTGGTTAAAGCAGACTCTAAAAAGGCATTTTTATAACATCTTTTACGAACTGAAATAATGAACACCAAAATAACAAATGAAATCAATAAGAAAACCCTATTTCATGAAAGCGTATTATTTTTGACTTTTGTGGAGAATTTCTAAAAGCTTTCATATATATATTACGTTTTTAATACATTAATGCAAATTAAATCAATGAAAAACAAACTGTTCGAAACAGACATTAAATAACAGAGTGTTATATTCATGGCAACAGGTAATATTTTTTCTTAACCTGGACACCATTTACCTCATTCTATGTATTTTTCATTTCTATCATTTCATATTATTCATTCTATCATTTCATTTACCCATTCAAAATATTATATTTAGAGATGTGGAAAAACCTAGGAAGAAAACATACATACTTCAAACGAAAACATTAGCAAAATAATCAGAAATAGCATAGAATTTATTTTAAGATAGAAGATGAATTTATCGCACTATACTGTACAAAAAATAAATAATTTTTAAAAATCTTTAGCAGATTTGTGAAAAATGTCAAAAGATCTAATACAAATTTGCAGGAAAAAGCTGAAACTCTTCTTGGCAGTGTTACAGAAAATCCAATAAAATATATTTTGAGATATTGAATTATGCAAAAGTTAGAACTTTTAAAATCAGCCGCTGGTTTTCCAGACAACATTTACTTTTCTGGAAAATGTATTCGTTCGGCGAAGCTCACAATTCTATATACCTGTTTCATCCAACAAAGAGCTCAAAACTCCAAGGATTAAAGAATGAAGAAGAAAGATCAAATTAAGAATCGATCAATAAAAAAGTGGGTTCACGTTAGAAAGGAATCCAAAGTTCGTAATATTTTCCAATGTTCCATCGCTAAAGCTTCTCGCGTTATGCTGGGGCTTTGCCACATTTTTATACAAGAAATAACACCTGAGTGCTATATAAATCTAACAAAAATGTGCTTTAAAAATTCGTCTAGAGAATTTTATGAAATACATTTCATAAATATATGTCAATATAAAAAGCTTAAAATTTGATAAAAAATAACAAACAATTAATTTAAATTCAGATTTTTCTTTTTTCAACTGAAAACAATTTTATGTTTCATTTAACCTCGTATTTGCATTTTTCCAAAGGAAAAAACTAGAATTTGTATCTAGTTTTTTTTTAAATATGAGAAAAAGATAAACAATATAGCAATAATTGTCTTCACAGACGTTTCATTTTGGTATGCTTTACATACTATAATTAATAAGACTATTTATTTCACCACATTTAAAAGTATATTCTGTATTAAAATCTGAAGAGTGGAGGAAGGACCACTTTGTTATAAAACGGTTTCTTGACATCCTATGTATTGTACGGATATAAATTGCTGGCTTAATATGATGTAACAGTTTATATAGTATCCTCATTTTTTGGAACATAAAACATTTCTTTCTGATTTAGGTCTGTTACTATTAATCCCTTAGCTTTACTGTTTGTATGTGACTAAATCATAAATTTGGAAATGACGGAGACCTTCATTTTTCAAGTGTGTACAAAGCACTGTTTCATAACTTTGAATTTTATCGATAGTGATGTTTGATATTAAACCGACAAAATGTCTTGTAACAAAAATATAAAAAATCAAAATGATTGATCAGTTGCATTACAATTCAAATTCCTGCTTTTATTATTTTGTTTGCTTCAATTTTCTGAGATAGTTATTTACTCTTTAGTAGTTTTTTTAAAACTCATCTCAATAGGATGAATCGCTCGTTTTCTAAACGTTATAAATCTACAACGATGAAAATAAATCCAGAACTTTTTTCTTTTTTGCTTTTACCTTTTCCTATACTTTTTTCTTAACAAAACGGGAGAATTCTAAATGTCCCGCTTCACCAAAACATTTAGAGTCCTCAAAAACAAACAAATAAACAATCAGAAGATAGGAGTTTGTACTAAAGCTTTTGGGAATATCCAATTAGGTTAAATGACCAATTAAGGAGGGAGTACCTAAATTTATGTTTAAATTTGCTAGATAATAAAAGTTGTAAAGAAATGTCGAAGAAAAGCCACTGCACCTTCAAGTGAAGGTAAAATAAAATGAAAATCAGTTGTTAAATTTGCTTGCAACATTAAGCACAGCAGTTTAGTAGCATGTATCTGCTATAATTGACGTTCAAATAAAAATTATATTTTTCTGAAATTCATCAGAAAGTAGATTACTATATATTGTTTCATCTATTTACTCTTTGTTGACGGCGCGGCGTAAGATTAATCTTAAACTCTCTTAAAAACCAAAACTTTTTAGAAGCGTAAGACATGAATTGGACCGGGCCATTCTGGGTAATATTTTGATTACTTTGATTATCAACAATAAATCTGTCATCGCGATAATTGTAGATTGCCGTGTAAGGATTATTGATTTTTCTATAGCAAGGTCTGCGGAAATTTTACAAAGAACAGCTTTTTCAGTTGCTGCGCCGCTCTATGTGGTTCCAGGATGATAGAGTTCCGCTCACTCACCAATGAATGAGCCAGGCAACACCTAAATGTTAACTTTGGAAGACACTGGGTTGGGTTGTCCGATTCACTGGCCTGCTAGATCGAGGGACCCACCAGCCTTGACTTCTCCAGCTCGTCATATGAAAGCAAAAATGTATGAGACCTCTGACGAATCAGTTGAAGATCTCATCGTCCGCATCTATATAGCTGCGGGGAGATCAGAGGTACGGCAGGAATCTTCCAATGGGATTCCACACAACGCTGATGTCAAGCATGTGTAAGAGCTTTTGTAACATTTCTATTTTATGGTAATATAAATCTGATGATTAAAATACTTTGTTAGACTTACATGTTGCTGTTTCCTTTCTTATCTTCTCTTTATTTCTTCATGCTTTATCTCTTGAAGAAGGCATTTCGGATCCTGCAATGCTATAGGATCCCGAATCATTTTTGTGAATCCTACCCAGCAAAAAAGTTTACCTTCGTTTTGGGAAAATACAGAACTGAAAAAAACTATCAACTAATACTATTATTAAAATATTTCTAGTCGAAAGTTTTATGAAATTATTATGGTTTCTTTTCAGAAAGGCAAGCTTTAATCTATGTTAAAAATAGAAACTAACTTTAACCAATTTTGTTTTCTAAATTCTATATAAATAAAAATGTATTTAATATCGGCAATTATTGCAGCTAAGTCTAAAAGCAAGCTTTTTTGCAATTATTCTGCTTAACATTTGCACGAGAGTCTTTCCATTGATTTCTTGTACACTTACAATGTATTCCGCAATTTATGTTTGCTTTTGTAGTTTTCAGAAGAGAAATTAGTAGTTTGAACCTCTTTCCATATACCGATTTCTTCCTAAATTTGATTAATATATACACTTTCTGAGTCAAAACTACCTACCAAATTTCATTTATATCGCTCGTTGTGTCTCTAAATTATTGTGTTCTTACACGCGCAAACAGACAAGCAGACATTCTTGCTGTGGGTGGAGTTCGTCCAGGATTTAATATAGATCTACCATTATGTTGTAAGAACTACATACAAAATTTCATTTGTCTATCTTGTTCCATTCTTGAGTTAATGTGTTTAAAATATAAAACAATTCAGTACAGTTCAGGGCTAAACAGGACATTTCAAAAAACGTTGTTTTTGGACATAGGGAGGTCTTATCTGTCGAGATTTATCAAATTCTCGAGGTCAAATGTGTGAAGATTACAGCATTTCCTCTTTGTATACTTTGCATGCTAGAGAGTAAAAAAACTAGCCAAAAAAGAATTAAAATTCAGGGCAACACCGTCGAGGAATGTATACTGCTAATGCGTTTCTTTTCCATACTAATAAAAAACTGCGACTCTTTAGTTCGCCCTCGCTTTTACTTCATTTTTTGCATTCCTGCTAAAGATCAATCGTTGCTTTGGAAGAGATAATTTACTTTCTCGATATCTACCAAAATTAGAAAAAAATCTTTGGTAAAGCTGTTTCTTAAAATTTCACTTATGCATTTAAAAAATTAAAGTTTAAAAAAAATGGTGAGATTCACACTTAAGGAAATATGATTTTAATGGTTGCTGCTTAGCATTTATATTAGGTTTAAAGATAGAATTCGGAGGAAAATAAGTTTTATCTAGACATTCAACAGAAAAGGACTATCAGCTTGATGATATATAATTCAAGAGAGATCCTGTTTGTCCCAAAAACAAATAGGTAATAAGATCGCTAGATTTACATTTTTTCAATTGCATGTACTTTGAAAAAAATTTGCAAGAATTTTATTTTTATTATTCTAACGTAAAAATCACAACTAAAATATGGTTAAATCATAGCATCTAAAGATAAAAGGAATATAAGATTTTCCATTATTTTCACTTGAACTTTCAAATGATACATTTTGAATAATTTAAAATAAAAATTACGATTTTAATTATATTTTAAGTATTAATGAGTAAATGAGTTGTTAAATTTGCAGAATTTTCATGCTTTAAACATATCGCGCAGATTTACAGTTCTAAAAAATGTTGTTTCATATGATTCATTGTACATGAAATGATACTAATTGATTAAAAAAGTTCTAATCATCCGTGTTGACTATTTCTAAAAATATTTTCTACCAATGATTATATAAATTGAAAATATAACACTGTAGTAGAAACTTCAAAATCTCTTTAGAATACTAATAAAATATTAAAATTTTTTATCTACATGAAAACCAAAACGATTGATATGTTATGAAATCTTAATGCGCAATCAATGTTTTCATTTTTTTCGAGAAAAAAACATGTTGCAGTAACGCCTATTATAAACTGAGAAAGGCAACTCGCATTTTTTAAAAAATAAACCCCTTTACAAAATAATAAAGAAAATTGTGCAATCATTATTTTGATTTTTTTCGTGAAAAAACATGTTGCAATAACGCCTATTATAAACTGGGAAGGGCAACTCTTACTTTCGGAAAAATAAACCGTTTTACAAAATAATAAAGAAAAAAAGGTAATATTTTGTTAAATAAGAAGCAAAATTTGGATCCGCTTGTCCTGGTCGCAGAGTACAGGCTACTGGTGGCAAAAACAGATCCCACCAAACAACCGCCATGCATGTGATTCTGGTGCACCTTAAATACACCGAGACAAACGTACTACCACTAGTGTGGCGTCGAATTTTGCTGATTGTTTGATGGCTGAAGTGTTTTCGTCGTCATACAACAACGGTTCGAAGATACGATGTCCTTCCCACAAAACCTGCAAACTTTGTCAAGGGGCACCCTCCGCAAGGAGTCAAAAAAGGATTTTTACTGTGAGGGGCCAGACCTACGTCTAAAATTTGACTCCTCGTGACCCGAAAATCCCCAAACATCGAGAGAGTCCAGAAGAAAATAAGATTCACAAAAATATGTCAAATTTTGCATACACAACACAACAATTTCACGTTCAAAATGAGCATAAACCTCATTCAATGAATTGAATAAAAGAAACGAAAGAAAAATTATTATATTAGAAAAAATTATTATATTATATTAAAAATTATTAAAAAAAGTATTTATATCTGAAGCATTTAAATGCTATATTCATTGATTATCAGCATAATCTTGATATAATTTATCGACGAATCAGATTGTAAAGAAGAAAAATAGAACTAGATCGTTAATAATACTTTAAATAATATTCGCGCTTTAAATGATACTTAATTTAAATGGGCTCTCTATTAACCGATATGATAAAATTGGTTTGAGGAAGTGCTCAAATTATTATTCACCTAGCTTTTCAAAGATGGTTTCATGCGTAAATCCAATTAACTGCATGAAAACCCAATATTGACAGTTATATTTAGGTAGCTAATGTGGGATGCTCTGATAACGCCCCGTCAAATAGAGGATGGTGAATTCCTGTTGAAGCACTACAGTAATTGTCATCTTCATCACAACATTCGGAATGACTCCTCCCTTGTCATATTCCAATGAAACGAAATGAATCATTAACAAATCCTCGTCAGCGGAACTGTTGGTTACCAAAAGTACCATCATCTCGTTAGGCAAATAGAACTTATTATTAGGATGTTGTGTTCTACTATACTAACTAAAGCTCAATTACATTTGTTCAGTTATCTAACCTTTTATTTGTGTCTTTTGAATTTTATGATCAATTTTTACTTGATGGTTTGATGCATTAGTGCATATTTAAAAGAGAAAAAAATAATCGACAGGAAGTCTTATTGACTATTCGGAAATGTCTTGGAACATTTAAATTCAAATAAGCTGAAATTTTATAGCTAAAAATATCTTTGTTATTTATTTCTGATAATGGATGAAGATGAAAGAAACTACTTTAGAAGGCTCTCAAAAAACAAGTCTCGTATTTTGGATCCAGGAAGAAATTTAAATAAACCTTTAACCAATAGAGTCGATTAGCAATATTATTTTTGTTTTAGTTTATTGAGAAACTAATATATATGAAAGCAAAAAAAATCTCTCAAGTAAAAGATACATCGCAAATTAAACAAAACGAAACCAATAAATTTATCTGACGTTTTTTGAAACTAATAAGGTAAGAGGAAAAAAAATACAGGTCTAATAGTTTTTAGAAATTAATAGTGAACGAATTAAGAATATACGTCTAAAAAGTGCATTAATTGTGGTTATTTTTATTAGGAGGATAAAAATAGGATAAAAATAAAAATATTGCATGCAAAAATAATAAAATATTGTAAAAAGATATTGTATGCAAAGATTTTCTCCAACGAATACCTGCATGGATCTAGTGCGCTAATTTGGCGTTGCCACGAGATGCAAATCTCATGGCCACAGATTTGGAGACTATGTCAGAAGGATGACGTAGCTCCTAAGGATCCTGTTATTCTGGTTGTAAAGAGAATTTCAGAGGATATCACTTACTGCAGTGAAAAAAATTTAAATTGATATATTTTTGTATGCTTCGTGTGTATAGTATGGAAAAAAACGCTGAAATAGTGATGCTATATACGCTTGTTTTGTTCTACTTTTATTAATCAATTAATTTCGATGAAAAAGGGACCGCGCAAATATCAAGTAGAAAAGCCAATATAATTTTTTTCTGTTACACTGCAACTTGGCTAATTTGAAACTGATGGGACTTCATTGAAATTTCAATTTATCCAAAAGGATCTAGCTCAAAATATGAGTATATCAAGAGAAAACGACAATTTTTTAAAGTTTAAAAGGTAAGTAAAGATTTTTTTTATTATTAAACAATTTAAATAAATAATAAGTAATTAATATATAAACAGTAAGTAATTTTAACAAATAAAATGATGAAAATTGTAACTAAAAAATTTAATAATTTCTGAAATAATAGTTTCAATAAATATAAACTCAATTTAATAAACAAATAGTGTTCGGCACTTTGAAAGCATCAGTTGTACAATAAAACTTGAAACTAAACAATACAATTCATATTTAACGTTCAAATCTTTTTAAAAAGTGACATATATCACTTTTTTTTTATTGAATACATTGTATTAATTCTTAAGTAAGTTATGATCGGAGAAGAGTGGGCCGTTTGTTTTGTATGAAATGTTCGTGTGCCGAGAATATTTTACTATATATGACAGGAAACTATAACAGGAACGGATTGCTGTATAAAAATTTAGACTTCGTAATTTTTTCAGCATTGCATTTATATACTCTAAAAGCATAAAAATTGATTCTTTATTTCATTTAAATCATTTTTCAATTGGAAGTCTACGCATATTACTAACGGTTTAGAAATTACCTGTTAGGTCACGTTTAGAATGGACACTGTGTATATTTAAATGTGACTGAATTTAGTTATAACAATATAGAACAATATATATGTTCTGAATATATTTACCTTGTTGTTTGTGATAAGAAGAGTTTGTTTAAGAGGAATATATTCTACTCAAGATGTTCCTATAAGCAAGAAAATTTTTAAATCTTTAGTCTTTTACTTAGAGTTCTTTTCTGAACTTGTCTCCTGTCCATCTTCTATGTAATATAATATCACAGTGCAGGCATTTGCTTGTTTCTTTGAAGGCAACCATTTTCTCTTACCTAACCCTTGTACCGATATAACAGTTTGTAGAAAGCTCTCAGCCTTGAAGGCTCTTCACTGTCAATTATTTAAAGTTCTTTTGTTTCCGCTTCTTTTCCTTCAACTATATACAAAATCGGCCCTTTTAGAATTATGTTAACAATGATCTATAGCAGCGGTTTCCAACCTATGTATGTTTCGCAGTCCACTTGTAGCCTGCGGAGATCGCATTAGTGGGAACGCTAGTCAAGAGTCGAAGTCAGGGGAGATTCAACAGTCTTCACTAGCTTTTTGCTATATATAGCTATATATTTTTAATCCTTTTACAGTAAGCTTTACTAATTACTAATCTATATGTGCATATTTGCATATAATATTTATATAAATATATGTGTTTGTATTTTTTTACTAGCATATTTAGTTAGAGTGTGCCTCAAAATACTTTTTTACACAACAGGTGGTCCGCACATAAAAAAAAAGGTTAGAAACCGCTGGTCTATAGAATTAGAAGACATCAAAAGAAAGATTCTGAAGTAGAGTAAAAATTAAATTATATATATTTAAACTTAGTGGTTTTGTAAACAAGTCGATACAGCTATACAGTCAAGAACAAACCACTATTGCTTTGAATTTCAAGTTCGTAATTGTACACTGCACCTAAGTGTGTGTAGTTTGTTTAAAAATATGAGCCATCTACAGTTTACGGCATAATACAATGGAACCTCGGGAATCCGAACCCTAGTAATCCGAAATTTCAGATAATCCGAACATCAACTTTTAATTTTCTGAAAATTAAAAAAACTGTAAGAAAGATAACAATTACGAATCAGAAACAAAGCTCAAGTTTATTCCTAACTTAAAAGAAACGTTTGAATTTGTATATAAGAATGAATGCAGTACCTTAATTAGTAGAAACAAAATTTTTTGTCTTCTGATGAGAGGAACTAAACCTGCTTGACGATGCGAATCACAGCTCGTCGTTTCAATAATCTACTCAAAATCAATTTTCAACTGCATTTGGTATATCAAGAGTATTTTGCCGAATTTTCCTGATAATCCGAATTTCTGAAAATCCAAACAGAGATAAGCCCCAATTAGTTCGAATTCGCAAGGCTCTTCTGCATAATACAATAAGGGATTCTGGAAACCACGAATAATCACCATGTCTCTTTCCGACAGAACACAGTGTATCTGAACATCGGAACAACGCAGACAATAATACGGCAACTATAAAACGAGTAAAATAGACTCCGTTTCTGGCGTCTCCAGCTTCCAGTCGACCTTGAATCTCCATATGTGAGGTATGTCTCGCCATCAGCGATGAAACCTTCAACCAGCCAAACGATTCTTATTTTGCCGCAAGGAAAGCAAAGAATGTGCTTATTTTCTGTGAACTTCTCATCCTGCTACTCGAGGTGGCCTTCCGTGATTTTGGAAAGACACAGCATTAGAATTATTTCGGTAATATTTTGTAAAATCTGCTCCTATATCAAAATGTGTATTTTTTACAGTCGTTCGGTATTGCAGAATTGTATCCGGATTACAATGGGGGCTTGAATGAGACGGGAAATTAGATGGTTGAATCTTTAATAACGAAAAGTGAAATTCATCACTTGCAACAAAGATGAGACGAATTTATTTGTTAATTAAGAGTATTATGTGACATTTAGTAATTTCTTTTGAAAAATCTTATCCTCGCTTTGGATAATATTTGCGATATTAAAATTAATTGATATTTTTTATATAACCAGTGTCAAGTTATTATTACAAAAGTTTATTATTAATTAGTGGTGGACAAAAAATATATGCCTCTTAAGCCGAGTGTAAGACATTATGTATAGGAGAAGTTGAAGACATTATTGATTTCCGTTAGAAATGTTTGTGGAATGTCTGGAAATATTACATATCATAACATTAAACCTCATCACAAAACTTGACTCTTTAAATAGAATTAATTGTCAGCTATTTTTAAATTTCAGAAAAAAAAATAATGTAGCGGAAAGAAGGTGAAAAAATATGCTTAAGTGTCAATCCAAAAGAATTATTAATTAGATTTTTCGTTAAATAAAACTTCATGACGCCTTTTTTCGGGCGTGATGTTTTTTATGTTGTTCGAGGGATTTATTTCTAGTTAATACTTTATTCTGGAATTAAATTTGCGTTCTGTTCAGGACCATTTTTTCCCCAATTTTTTTTCTCGTGCTAACTGAAGGTAATTTTTCTTCTTTTTTATAATGGGATCTCAAAGGTATAATTTAAAAAATAAATTGAGTGAAAACTTTTTCATCCTCTATTTTTTTCTGTTTCAGCGGTTGTCAGTGGTTAGGAAAATATTTCTTAGAGACCATGAAGATTTCCATAATTAATCTGACATTTGTTAGACGTACATAAAATTTTAAAAAAGTACCAACGGTTGCAACATTATATCAAATATTACAGTAGATAATTCTTTTTGACAGTTTGATTTCGCAAAGTGTTTTCACCTTAGTAAAGAAAAATAAAAGATGAAAACACGTGTAAAAAAACCCTTATTTTTTTGCTTAAAGGCTACCTTAGAAAAACTCATCCTGATTTTGTATTAAGGTTTTTTTTAAAAATAAAATAACTTTTTAAAAAATAAGGTAACTTTTTTTTATATCTGCTAAATGCTTAAAAGGGAGAAAAAGTCTGATGACAATACCACTTTTTGATGATCTTAAGCTTAGAAAATAACTAGTCAGCCTTGCCGGTACAACCGGTTCTAGCATCAAATGAGAACCAGCGACACTTTTCAGCTAGGGAACCGGGTTCCAGCAGTTTTCGTGCTATAGCGTAAAAATTGGAAATCATATTCTACAGTGAACAATATCATGCCAGAGATGATGAACGTTACCTATTTTAAATTAACTTCAACTGCTTCAGTTAATGCTTGAACTTGGTCTGTATTTTCTTAGTTCTGATGGAGGTTTTATTTAAAAATAATAAGGACTCGTTGGCAGTAAATCAACTTTTAAAGACTGAATTACACTTCACTTGACACAAATAGATAGAATTTGTTAAGAGAACGCTGTTTTCTCTGTCATAAATTTCTTTTCGGCGTGGTAGGTGTATCAGTTTGTATAGCTACAAATACAGAATGGTTTATATTAAAGAAGGAGTGATAGGAACCCGATTATCAAAAAACTGTTACGGCTATTGGAAACAAAATTATTGGAAATGCATTTAAAACCACCAGAATACGGCATTATGACTTATATTATCTTTATGGCTTAATATATTACTTTATGATACATCTCTTTATATTTCTATTAAACCCTCTTTTAGATCCACTATTGCTTCAAAATAAATAAATGAATGAATATTGAATTATTTATTTAAGCTTTTAATTAATTGTCCACTGTATTTTATTCTATTTTCTCTAATAGTAATTGATACTCAATTAGGTAAAATGTTTATAAAAATCTTAATATGAGTAAAGTAGAGTGTTTAATAAAGAAATTCAACGTTTAGCGTTACTAAAAACAAACAAATTATAAATATAGATAGCAGATAAAATAAGCAACCGTTTTTGTATTTTCCTTATGAAAATAAACGTTGTTTGATTTTTGGCTCATACTTAATGTCTCCGTTTTTTAGTAGCTTTCCCCGTTGTTCCCAAGTACAGCTCCGGGACGCCCAAATGTCCCATTTTCAGAAAGAGAGCAACCCACGATAACAATTGCAAGCAAGAAGAGGCCAAAAATCAAAATATCCTACGGTTAGACTACACGAGTAGCTAGTCGGGCCACTAGACATTAGCCAACGATGATGGAGCATTTGTATAGAGCTTTGTTCCGATTACTGGAATGCATTCAAGGGAAGTTACGAACAGCTTTTCTAATGAGATAATTTATGAGCCGGCGTTTTGTATCCAGTTTCTTTGCCATTGTTTCTTGGCAAATTATCCGATTTACCCCGCACAAAACCAAAATCCATTATGAAATTAAATTTTGAATAGTAGAAAAGCCAAAAACTTCACTTCTAAAATCTTAGCTTGCACAAACGCATTGAATCAAAACATGGTACAAATGTAGCGAAAGAGAAGTATGCGACAGAAGACACATGTGACGTCAAAATCGACGAGAGTGCGTTTCAGATTGCATCATCATTCCTGCTGTATCGGTTCATCTTTCGCCCTCAATATTAAAATAAATAAATTTTTATATAAAACTTCACTTGCATATTTGAAATTAGAATGAGTTTTTCTATTAATACGGATTGATTTCACGCGTTTTTAAAAAATGCTGGAGCTCCCCTTTCCCTCTAGCGTTTTTTACCATTTTACCTGTGATTTGGTAAATTTTTTTTGAACTCTAAGGATAAGAAAATATCCCATTACGAGCTATCCTTGTACCTAAAAGCAAGTGGGAGAGAAAGAAAAAGAGATGCGTGGAAATATTCACCGGATATAACCGTCTGCTGTACCGAATTATTCTTTATACCGATATATTCTTTCTGTTCAAAGCACGAAAAGAATGGGAACTATTTTGTTTTATTTAGAATTCGCCATCGCCACGCCATATTTTATATATTTTTTTTCTGCACCTACTAAACGACTCTGCTAGTCAGCGCCATCTGTTGTTGGAAACATATTGTAGCAAAATGCATGCTTCTTCTTTTTGATATATATTCCAATTAACTTTTAAAAATCACGATAGTTTATTCCAGTAATTTGGTAGTTAGCATTTCTTTTATTTCGGTGAGAGCACATAATTTGTTAAACCAGGTAAACACACTCAGAAGGGAAAAAAAGACTCGAGGCACTTAAAAACATTTCAGATGGAATACATGACTGTCACGAAGATTATATAATTAATAAACACTGGAATGAAAATAATTTTTTGTTGGATCAAATAAAATACGGATTTCATTTTCTTTGATAACAAGAATGGTTAATGCACATTTTTTTCCCATTGAAATGGCTAGTGCTCCTCCTTTGCTTGTTCTTATAAACATTATGCGTGTTTTTATAAACTTATAAACATTATTATTATTATATTCTTGCTTATAAATATTATGCATTTTACTTAATATAGAATAATTGAAATCCTTTTGTCTACTATTTTGTAATTAAAAAATTACTTAATGCATTGAGGCTTCTCTACAGCGGTCACCTTCCGCTCCAAGGGAAATTGGCAGTTCAAAAGGATGGTCGCTCTAAAGGGGTTTCATGTTTGGAAGTACAAAGATGGGTTTCAGCAAGGTAATTCATTATTTCTGACAAAGTGAATTTTAAGAATGTCTGAAGAAAAAAGTAGCGGTATTTTTACAAAAGACTTTATATTGCTTTATAAAACGATGCCTACAAAGATGTCGGCGTGTCGCCAAACTTAGATTGTTCAACTGTTTACGCCCCATTCTGTACTTAAATGTTTCCGAACTTACATTAATTGAAATACTCATCATAATTCAAAAAGGAAAACAAATGAATATGACCTTACATTTTGAGATTTTATATGACATGATGTTTGAAAGTTTAAACTGCCTGTCAAGACGAAAAAAAAGAGCACTTTGCCATTTCGATCCAGCGAAGAATTCTGCATTAAATGTGTTTTTAATATAGTTAATTTATTAGTTTATTTTATTCCGAGGAAAATATTATTTTTGTGAAGTGTTTTTTATAATTAATTATTTAATTCTTTTAAAATGTTCTTAACTGCTTGAAGCGGTTTAATTTTGAATTTAGGCTTACAAAATTTCATCCAGGAAAATAAAATATTATTAAAACATAGACTGTGATGTTTTTTGACAGTTTACGGGTAAGTGTGTAGAAAAGATAAAGCGTGTCTTTTCCGCCGATCTGTTTCCAACAACAGCTGGAGCTGACTGGCATAACCTTAAGGCATACAGTCACTGTAGGAAAGAAATAGAAAACAAGGCAAAGTGGTAGCGAAACCGAAATAAAATTATTTTATCAAGTAAGGGAAAATATTCCCCATTCTTCTGTTTGGAATGGGAAGGATATATTGCTGAATTCTGTCACAGCAGACGCTCTCGGCTATATCCGGTGAAAATTTCGTCTCAACTTTTTCCTTTTTATTTCAACCACATTTTCACGTTCACGTTCCGCTTGCTAAGAACAACTTAAGAATCAAAGACATTTTTCTTTTCAAACCAACGACGAAACAGAAATTTTGTTTTAGTCATATTGTAGAAGCTCAGTTATTAATTTCTCACACAGTTCCCTTAACTCATAAAGGAATATTACTGATTACTCAAATGAAAGCAAGTCGAACAGTTCACAAATTCATTTTATTCGCAACAGAGTCACACTCGAAGACACGTGCTGCCTCTCTGTTCTTACATTCAGTTCTGATTCACAATTACACAATTTGGTAACAGAAGGGTTGTGTGCGCATCACAGGCGGCGCCACTAACGCATGCCCGAACACATATAAAGGTTCCGTATTTTGAAGCAACACAAATGTTATTTTGGGAACAGTCTTCATAATTTTGAGTTGTCAGTTTCGAAATTACCAGAACCGGCACCATCTATTTAAACTTCTACACCACACCAGTGGGAGGATAGACGAATAATGAATTTTTTTAGAAATAATCATTGAAAACTTTTGGTGGAACCCAGTTAAATCCCTACCACATGGTTGAACTCCCATCCCGATGTTCCTGTGCAGCCATCTGTTATATTAAAACTGATCAGTAAACCCATGCAGTGGCGAATCCGGGGGGGGGGGGGGTTTGGGGCGGCAGCCCCTTAGAGATAAGCCAGAATTTTTGGTTTTAATTTAAAATCACTGCAATTGTTTGTTCTTGATTTCCCTTTAAAAATAATAAAAAAAACGGGACAACATTGCTTTTTGGGTTGACAAGCTCGAAATTTTTCCTACTTTTCTAGTCATTCCCCTTGTACTTGTAGCGTTGACACGGTCGAAGACATTATTTGGCCAGTTATGACATTGCATTTTTTATTAAAAAGTATTGTATCATTCTTTATGATTCTAATGGTTAGGTGAGTAAAGTCTATAAGTGTTTTGGTTTACATAAGCCATGAGGTTTGACATTCGTCACGGCGATACAAAATTTTTATGACCTCAGTCTCCTCCCCCAGACCCAAATCCTGGATTTGACTCAGTACCCATGCATGACTTTCGCAAATTCAACCAAATTTTGTACAGCACATTTCAGTTGAGTTTCCAACACATTTCACCTGAGTTAGTTTAAGTTGGCCGATGTGAGGTTAAATTACGTGATTTATAAAGGTTAGCTTTATAAAATAGAAATGCATGAAGGAGCTGCACATCCTTGAAGTCACAGTAGCTATTATGGTAAAATTTTTCTTTTAACTTAAAAGCTAAACAATGTATACTCTTTAACGTAAACTATGTCAGAAATCAGTAAAATTTCCTATCCACTGATATCGTATTTATCGCTGTAGGCTCATAAGTTGTGTAAAAGAGATGTTGACAACAGCGATAATATATAGTATTGTTTGGCGTTGGTTTATTTTTTCTTTTAGCTTAAATTTTAAACAAACGGTGTATTTTAACGTAACCTCAGCATGCTATGTCAGAAGTCGGTAAAAATCCCATCCCCTGATACTTTATTCATCATTTCAGACCCCAAAAAGGAATTTTGACAACAAAAATAATTTATAGGATTAAATAGGTTTGAAAAATCATTTCAGCTCTTGGTTGAATAAGTTGGTCAAGTATATCAACAATATTTTTAAAAGATATTACTTAAATTATTACCATGTACTAGATTCGAGAAAACTTTTATAGTTTGTTATTATAAATAATATTAAGTCATTATCGATGTGAGTGATTTACATAATATTCTAATAATGTTTTTTTAAATAAAATCTTGGCTTTCTTTTTGATTCTTAAAAAATAATAAAAAAAACCTGCCAAAATAAAAGCAGCAGCTTTCATGTTTATAATTTAATATGGATTATTGACATGTATGGAAAGATTTCATTGTAACTTTTTTAAATTCTAAAGTGATATTTCCAGAAACATCTTTACTTTTGCTCTACAATTTTCTCTTTATTGCTAATAATTCATTATTTTAATTTTTTCAAATTTTGCATTTCTTTATAAATATTTTTTACTGCCTCGGTCGGATAAAAATTTTGGTCGTTTATGAAAATATTTATGCGTGTTATAAAATGTTTTCCAAACGGAAAAATCCAACGAAACAATATAAGATACATGCAATTCACATCATGTTATGTTTTTTAATTCTCCTAATTAGTTTGAACAGACAAAGCTTATTACTGTCGTTTCACTTGTTTTACAGGAAATATTGATGAAATATTTGTATGAATTTAAGGTCTTTAACTTTTTAAACTTTGAACTCAGTTTGTTTATGAAATCAAATACATTATTGAGTTAATGGTTGTTTAGTACATTAAGAAATTAACGAAAACATCTTGGATATGCTGACTACGTAAAATTGCGTTTTTGTTTCAGCACATCGAAACAAAAACGCTGATAATTATTCATTGTATAAATGTTTTCTATTATGAATTTTTTATCAAAACGTCTCTAAAGATTTAATATTATCTTCATGAAAAAACAATTTATGTTCGGGAATAAAATTATCTTTATACACTAGTTATCGCAAACTCTTTTGTTGACAGATTCAGATAAGACTTCTTTCACATGGTTGCTTTAAATATGTGTGTGTTCCTACAGACATTTTAAAAATTGCAGATTGCCTCGTCTCTCAAATTATCACGTAAATCTTCCTTAAACTGCTTTCCAAACTTGTTTTGCACGTACTCAACATTGAACAGAACACTGTTCTGTATCATAAGGAGTCAAGTGCATATGACGCTAAGAAATAGCTATACAAAATCAAACATACAAATGTTATAAAAAATTTAAAGAAAAGAAAAACAAATGTAAAAACAAAAATAAACGCATACATAAAACACACCAAAAATAAAAAGTAATACATATACAAAACATAAGATTCTCAACATGATATGGATTTCTTTTAAGTATAATATTGATCTATGATTCCGATTCTCTTTGTATTTTTAAACAGAACAGCTAAATTTTGAAAGATCCTTGAATTTTAGACCGAGCGAGGCTAGGTCTCTGTTTCAACTCGACAGTTCAGCATTTCGTCTGTCTTAAATTTGTTGTTCAGTCACAATCAAACTGGTTGTTGGAATTTCTTCGAATTCTAGAGGTCATAAAAAAGCGACGTATGTGTAAGAATTTTGCTTTTTTTGTATTCCGTTTCAAGATGATGGCCGTTTTAATGGTTTTAATGATGTTTTAGCAAATCAGCAGCGAGTTTGGTACCATTAAAACATTTGAATCATTTGATAAAGGAAAGAAATTAAATTTTTTCCAGTACTGATAAAAGTAGACATTTAGTTGCAATTTTGTTAATACTGATAAAAGCAGACATTTAGTTGCAATTTTGTTAATGCTGATAAAAGCAGACATTTATTCGTAATTTTTTAATAATAATAAAAACGAACTCCCACTTAAGGGGACACCTCAAATATGGGGATGAGAACCTGCCGCATAAGTATGCAGAGTCTCGCTTCCCGGTGGTATATAATAATGGTGAGAGTTGAATTAACACCCGTGGATGACGGGTCGTACCTCTGTCTGAGGAGTCGTCGCATGAGTCGCTCGGAATGTGCGCTATTATGCGGGGCCACAGTGCCCGATTAATTATCACGGTGGCGTGGTTATTCATGTTGGATCAGCATGCCTAGGCTGGTCGGAGTAATTAATTTGTGATACTGTTAAAAATAGACATTTAATTGTAATTTTGTTTATGCTGATGAAAGCAAAGATTTCTTTAATAATTTGCTTTTAAAAAAGAGAGAGAAGATCTTAGTTCCTTGCTGAGAGTTGATTTTTTCCTGTTTAGTTCCATTTAATCTTGTTTTCTCTTTTCTTGAAACTATGTATTTTCAACAATTTTGTCAAACGTTTCATGTTATAAAAATCTGAAGACTCTCCACTCTCGATCGTAAAATTTTCTTCAAATTTGATCTAGTGTATTTTTGTTGTAAATTTATTAATTTAAATTAATGTTTTTATTTTGTAAATACAGTAAGCGAAATTTGTGCATAATATTGGTGTGCAATATTGTGCATTGATTGGTTTAGGTTTGAAAATTTAGATATATAATAAAAAATAGGAAGGTGCCTCCTAGAGAGAAAATTATGATGTCTGGTGTGGATATGCATACTTCATTTTATGACCATGAAATATTTTAAAGATTAATAAGAAACTTAGTGCGTAGAAACCTTTAGATGATACCTATACAGTTCGTAAATTAATTTTATTGTCATTTATTAGCATATATCGTTGAAATATAAGGACACAAAAATGCAATAATTTATTTAATAAGTATAATAAAAGAGCTGCAGAGCGCAAGAAAAGAGAACAACCACTAAAATAATCTAATTCACAATATTCAAGTTTAAATTAAAAAGGTCATTCGAAACTAATTCGGATTATTTTATGGCATCTAGAGAATTTACTTAGCTGATGGATGAGCCAATTACTTAAACTGTCCTATAGTTAGAACATATTTATACGTTACAATAAAGGATGTCGCCCCGTTTCAGTGGAAATAAATCAACAGTGACAGAGCTCAAGGATAATCGAATAAATTGAGATATAGTGAGGATTTCTCAATTCCATCAGTCATTTAGACTTCTATAAATAAAGGATTAATTATAACTAATTATCACAGGATAACTATAGAGAACATTCTGAGAACATTACTAATTACACTATATCCGACATGAAGATATCATTATAAAATTTCCTAAGAAAATGAATGATATTTGGAATAGCTAATATCTCATTTTTCATTTCTTTCATGATTAATCTATCTAAAATAATGGAGAAAGCCAGCCAAAGGTTGAAAAAATAAGTTTTTTTAAAACCTAAATTTCTGTGGGAAGTTTAAACATGTAATTTTTTAAAGAAAAGAAATCATTTAGAATATTTTATCTACCTTAGCAAATTAACCATAACTCTAATTAGAACGCAGAACTTGAAACAAAACTCAAAAGAATATGAAAAAGAAAAAAAATGCTCAAAAATAAATATTGAAGAAAAATGCAATAATCGAGAAAATCCACAAAGAAAGAAATATTGGTAGAAACTCATTTTCACACCAAAAGGTCGTGAGATACAGTCCAGTCAACGAAGGGTTTGGAAAAAACATTACATAATATAGTTTTGAAAATTGGTACACATGTTCGTGAGGGGCTCCTGATGAACCTAATAAAAGTCCCCGGTCCTGGGAGGAACTCGCGTCACCATTTTGGATTTCTTACCCCCTTTTCTTTTTCCAGATTATCTGGAAAACTATTCAGTTTTCAAATTACAATTGATTTAACAAATAAAAGAACGAAAAAATTCCTACAAATGCATACTTTTATTTTTCTTCTAGCTTTAATATTTTCCCAGATAATGGGTCTCAAAATTTGCCGCCGTCTTGGATTTTACCCTCTTCTTTTAGTTTTTCTTGAATATCTCGAAAATTATTTAATTTTCAAATTACAAGTAATACAACAGATTAATGATCGTAAAATTTCAAACAAATACATGATTTTATTTTTTCTGGCTTTGATAGTTTCTGTGATATTTAAGAAAAACTAAAAAGGGGGGGGGATGAAATCCAAGATAGCGGCAAATTTTGAGACCCATTATCTCGGAAAATATTAAAGCTAAAAGTATGCATTTGTAGGGAAGTTTACTCTCTTTAGTTTGTTAAACCAATTTTATGAAAACTTAATAGGTTTCGAGATATTCAAGGAAAGCTAAAAAATGGGGGGTTGAAATCTAAGATGGCGACGCGGGCTCTCCCCCAAGGACCGGGGACACTTAGTATCTTCATCAGAATCCCCTCACGTTTATATGTGACAATTTTCAAAACTATGTGATCTAATGTTTTTTTTCAAACCTTTCATTTTCTGGACTTTCAGCTAAGATTTTTTTTACAAAATCTTCCAAATGAGAACAATTATCTGAAAAATTATTTAAGCTAGAAGAAAAATAAAAGCATGTAGTTCATTGTACGCTCTTTCATTTGTTAAATCTCATGCAATTTGAAAATTGAATAGTTTTCGATATATTCAAGAAAAACTAAAAAAAGGGGGGGGGATTGAAATCCAACATGGTGGCAAACTTTGAGACCATTTATCTTGGAAACCATCAAAGCTTGAAGAAAAATAAAAGTATTTATTGGTAGGGAATTTTACGCTCTTTAATTTATTAAATCAATTGCAATTTGAAAACGGAATAGTTTTCGAGATATTCAGGAGAAACTAAAAAAGGGGATGAAATCCAAGATGGCGGTTCAAGCTTCCCCCCCCTAGGACCGGGGACTTTTAGTATGTTCACCGGGAACCTCTCACGAACATGTGTACCATTTTTCAAAACTATATGATTTAATATCTTTTTCACTCCCATGTGGTGTTTTGGCCTATGAGCGACCAAGTGTGAACAAATAAGTGCAATGCTTAGGTTGACCTAAGTAATTTTATTTACACTTTCACAGCTATAATTTAAATAACAAGTTTTTGTGTAAGCAATCTGGAGTATGTGATTATTTCAATTTCGTTCATTCGAGTGCAAAGTTCGTTTAAAGTTCGATAGAGTCAGAGTTCCACAAGATATGGAGATCCATACTGATTTCCCTATCCGGGTGATAGCCTAAGCATGAGACTACAAGGAGTGCTCGAAATTCGATGAGCCGAGATTTCGGAAATAATTGCTGATTCTCTGCGATCGTTGCCTAAGTCCGAATCAATTCGGGACTTTAATTCAGAGCTGGTCACACAGCTCTTTTGCACTGCCGGAGACTGAAATGCCGTTTCGAGCCTCCCTAATTCGGTTCTTCACCGCTCTTCTCGTTCCAACTCCAACATCGCCTTTTTTTATCCCTACCTCAAGGGGTGGAGCTCCATCTTCCTGTCACTCCACTGGACAACCGGACTCCCGGGTGACCAACGACTAAACTTCTATATCCCCAATGGTCAATTCCGACCGTGGGATGGTTCCTGAGTTTCATAACCACAGGAACTATGCAGGTGTGACATGAAATAGCACCACTAATCTCCTGATAGCCGACCCAAATGCGCTCTCTGACAGATATATTTATTCCTGTGTATTGTGGTCGCTCTCCGCTTGCATCTATTACCTTCGCGAACGTCTTCTTAATGACCACCCAGTGTGGTTTGCGGTTGAAGTGAAAGGTACTCGACTCTTTTCTCGTGGGAAAATGTTATCGCGGGAAGGAAAAATATCACACCCATTTTGTACTTTCATTGATTGGACTAATAATATATGCAAAATTAAGTAGCTATCATGATTTTAAGCTCTATCATTGTAAAAATTAGGTTATGAGAAAGTACCATTACCGAAATGTTATGAAGAAATGCAAACTTTCTTAAAGTCAGGCGATTTGTTTCCCTCAACATTTCTGACTATCTAAGGTTTATCGATCCGGAACGATTCTTGAGTACAATTTGAAAATAGTTCCATCAATTTCAAACTTTTCCGAATTCGACGGACGGTTAAGTCACGTACGGCACATTTTCTCTTAAACTTTTTCAGCAACTTTTCAACTACGATTTTAAACTTCCATTTGAGAGTTAAAAAATATTTTTGTTAAAACTTTAAGCTGAAATCTTCCTTTATTTTGAATCTTTTAAACCAAAGGGAAACATAAATGAAATGTGTTAGTACAGCTAACAGTGTTTACAGATTTTTGGAGAAAACTAGTAATGCTCAAATAATTTTTTTTTTCAATTTGTCTTTGAAACTAATTTTGAAAATCATTCTCTAAAGATATGCTTCTCATTTTTTTACAAAAGGAAAAAGATGTGTCTTTTTGGAATAAATAGATGCAATTTATTTTAAAATTTTGAAATATTTGAATTTTATTTTCTTGGAAATATTTGGAATGTTGCATATTAAACGAAAGAGTTTGAATGAATTTCAAGTGGTTAATTTTTCAGCGACAGAAATATTAATTGGACAAGAGCAAATATTCAAAATAGAAAGGTTAGTTTGCAATAAAACCGAAAGAAAGCTGAATATTTCCTTTTCTACTAACTTATCTCTTATCTGATAAATCAAAGTTTGTTTTCTTTAATTCTACAAATTGAACGCATGGAGAAAGCAGAAATAAGCTATTGCAGATGCCCTCTTACCGAAACATTAATTAATTTTTTCCATACAATCAAAATTATTTGTATTAAACTAATAAACGATGTTTATTTACGTTTATCCTTTCAATAAAAGTCAAAGTCATTGTATTTTAAATTAGTTAAATACATTGAAAATATATTTCTGTGTTACTGAAACAGAAAAAAAATCAAACATAAAAGTATAAATAATTTAAGCATTAGTCTTTCTCTATAATTTTAATTAACAGTCATTTATAAAATTATTTTTATACTAAAGATTTTACTATTTTAATTAAAATCATGTATAAATGATTTTCGTGTCCTCATTTTTCAGAATTTTATTTATTAGTTTTGCATACTCTAACAATTTGAAACGCAAAACATTTTATTTTTTATATGTAGCGTTTAAATGTTAGAATTCATGAAATCAAAGTAATTATTCCATGCTTTTAAAAAATCATGTTTAAAAAGTATCATGATAACAACCTCTGTAGATGGGTTACGGATTGAACGAATAGTTCTTTGTCCTGTTTATTTACTACAGTGTTGAATAAAAAATTCATTGCACCCATTCCATTTATTTTCCTTTTTGCAATCGAAATAACCACACGTGTCGACTTTGTTCCAGATATCTGTAAGCACTCTTTAGCGACCCATTGTTTACTGAATTTTTGGCGAATGGATAATGGGTATCCAAGTGTTTCCGAAATCTTCGAATGCAATATTTGATGCCAGCCGCTTCTTTATAATTAACTCCCCCACGCCGAATATAATCAACAGAAATAAAAACCAACTTACACACAAACAGATCGATTGAAGAAAGAAAACATGAAAATAAGAAAACAGGCGTAAGAATAGCAATTTATGACAGCAGGGGTTCATTTTTTTTGTTCGATGCATTTTGAAACGGGCTACGGGAAGGAGTAATTGTTGAATACAAAGATGTCAGAATGGTTTTATGACGCATAATCGACGCTACTGAAACGTACAGAATTTGTTTCCAAAAATTATACAAAAATAGTGAATTAAATTACAAGGAAATGTTTAATTTGTTCATTTCGACTGTATAAAAATTCAATTGAGTTGTTTGATTGATGATTGTGATTTTGCTAGTTTTTTGTAGAAAGTGGAAATAATTGCACTACAAAAAATTCAAAATGAAAATTGCTGCAATTGATGAAGTTGAGATTTACGACTGCAATAAAAGATCTTCTCATCCATTTATCAGACATACTGAATGTCACCCTACTTCGTTGTCTCATTTACTACGCCGAAGATACAAAAGAAAATCTAATTTTTTCCGTTATTTGATCTTAGCTTTTAATATTGCGGGAATTAGATTTACTAACTATTCAAAACCTAAAGTCTTAGCAATGGCAGTTGTAAAGGTTTTTTTACATTTGTTCTTCTTGTATCGTGTCACGATAATTACTTTTCAAATAAATAGCTTCAAATACGGGATCAAACTTTCAGGTTTCACCTACGTCCGAGACAGCCTTGTCTTATTAACGTGGCATTCTGTCCATTACAAGAGAAAGAAAATCCTGAAGTTAATGAAAGCACTCAAGAAGCTTACTGAGTTTTCCCCCAACTCGTACAACAGAGTTCAAAGTGCGTTCTTTTACGTGTCTTTAGTTGGGATTTACATTTTCCCCGTTGTTGCTGCAGCAGTGATGGTGGGTCTACTCACTGTAAATGGAGCAGAATACTATCAACGTAGTTCATTATTTGGAAAAAGCAGCAAGGATTTCCCAATATTTGTCATGTTTTTCATAAACTACTCTTATAACCTGTACCTCTTAACCATACCTTTATTAGTAAGTCTTACATATATCTTTATATGTGTTAATCTACAAAGATTGCTTGCGAATATTTCAAAAAATCTCAAGAAATGTCGTTCTCTTGAAAATATAAAACTCGCATACAATCGAGCGACAGAATTATTTTTAGTGATCATTGAGGCAGAAGACGCGTTCTCAGTTTGCATATTCTTCGTGATATCTGTTAACGTATTGCTGACTTTTATATGCTTTGCTTATGGTTTGGGCTACTACACCTGGAGCAATGCAGTAAGTGCTAATGTTATAGGGTGGTTTCTCAGCAACCAAGCATCATTTCTATCTATTGTATGTGCTGCTTCCGGTGTCAAAACTGAATCTGCTAGATTGAAAATGACGTTCCAAGCTGTTCTTTCCGGGTGGAAGCAAGAAGAAGCTGTGTCGACTCTTCTTGTGAAGATTGAAATCTTTGATTCCGTTTCTCTCACTGCGTGGAAAGTGTTCGAATTTTCCAAAGGTTTCATCCTCAGAACCTATGGCATTATCCTAACATATGGTCTTCTTGCTCTTCAAACTGAAAAATATTCAAACCATCCATAAAATACATCCTAAATAAATTTCATATGCTTAATAAGGAGAAGCAATAGTGATTGAGGAGTTGTAGTGACAGTCCATTACTTCATTGTGTTACTACATCATGAGGAAACCGGATCGTAAAGACATCTTTTTTCATGTTATAGTAAATGCTCTTACGAAGGATAATGCTTCATGGTGAGAAAGTGTCCCATTATATTTTTTTATCATTGCTATAATCATTACCTGTATTTATGCATGCACAATTGTAACAAGAAATGACGATATTTGGCAGTTTATGATTTAAAAGCTTCCACTTTAGACTTCATATTTTCTAATTGATTTTAAAATTCGAATGCAAAATTAGACTCGGTAAAATCTGTTATGTTATGCTGATAGATAATTATTGATATATTGACTCTAACGTATAACGCATAACAATTTTCGCAGTGTAGATCAAACTTCTCATATTCTGAATACAGAAAGATATTACTGTAGATATTGTTAAAGATTTTTTTACCATGAAGTATGTTTCGAATTCATTCAGTTTTTAAAATAGCTTGTGTGTAAAAATGTATAAATTATATAAATGAATAAAAATTTCTTTGTCATTTTGTAATATTTATTATTACTATTTTTATGATGAAATATTTTATCTTGTGTATGTTTATATGAATTTCCTGCCCATTTGGAGACAAAATAAATGGTTTAGTGTAATGTTTGATTAATATCAGTTTTTCATTATTTATTGAATGTTGTTAATTTTCGTATTTTCTCAATTAGTTTGATTAGTTTAAAACTTCTAATCTTTAAAAACCTTCTATTTAATTGGACTTGTTTCATGTTCGTAAAGAAGGAATTTTGTAATCGATTTCTCACTCCCTGATATGTTAGGGTTTTGAAATTTTGTATAATTGTGTGTTCTCTATGTCAATGCGCTGTTTCAATATTTTACGAACTTTATTATCAGTTAATCATTAATCAAACTAAATTATGATTCTGCATCAGTTAATGCCATCTGATAGTGAATTTGTGTAAAAATTGATCTTTAAATGTAGAAAATAATTAAAATAAAAATTTCTACTGTTTAGTACACTAATAAAAGTGTGTTTTATTAAAACTGCTTTTAATTAAATTTATTCTTTACAGAAACGATACTTTATTTATACTATATAAAATTAAATGACCATGCAATAAATTTTCTAGGTCTATGACTTTTTCTATGTATTTAATCTAATAAAATTCTTCATTAAACAGGAAAGGAAGGTTTTTAGAAATTATTCTTGACAATAGAATATCAATTATTTGAGGATTGACGATGTCGTATAGATGAAAAAGTCAGCCAAGGCAGATATAAAGATGGAGTTTTTATGTAATAAAATGCCTGTATCATGAATAAAACTAAACATTTTTCATGATAGACTTTATTTTCGAGTAGAATAGATATGCTAATCTATTGTAGTAACAGCTGTGAGCATTAGAGGGTCCGCTAAGTCATCCAGTTGCTTTTTCTGTCTTGCACTGTCTGTTAATTGTCTTCAACAAATAATTTAAATATTAAAAAAAACCCTTCGTTGAGATTTGTGACAGACAAAAATAATAGTGTATGTTATAGTTGAAAGAAGTACTCTCAAGCCACACCATGTATTTTTAACTAAAAATAACTTATTCACCAATAAACTAAATAGTAATGTCGTATCACTCTGAAGCTACGTTATAGAAATTGGAAATTGCGAAGTTTTAATACTGATTTTTAAAAAAATCTGTTTGTTTTATTATCGCGCTGTTTGTTTTGGATTCTAATTTAATCACTGTGAATTGAATCAGGTAAAATGACGTATTTACCATAAACACCTACTAAAGAGATTTTATTGCATTAAATAGAAAGTCAAGGAATTCTAGATATAGAAATAAAAACACACAGTAAAAATATTACGCAGAACACGTAAAATTCTTGACAGAAAAAGAAAAGTATATGAAGATAAAAGAAATACCTACCATCTGTAAATAATAGTTATTGATGTGTTGACAGTAAATTCCACTCAGTCTTTTAGTGATGTCTTTTTATAGTTGTTTTACTGATAGTGCTTTTTAAGGAAAATTTTTGTTTTGTATTATAATCTATAGTGTGGTTCTTAAATGGATCCTTTTGAATTAATGATTATTTTTTTATTACGCACAAAAATTTTGTGATTTTTCTTGAACTTGACAGGATGAGTGAAAAAGAAGGAATGTACGCAAGTGATTGTAGAAGACTCGTATGGCTTAGTTAGGTGAATCGTATGGCCATTAGTAACATTACGAGTTACAAGCTTTTAATTATTAAGAAGTTTTAGACTGTTTTACTTTCTCTTACACGAAGTATCATACAATGAAAAAGTATTATGGTCGCCAAAAAACACCTTTAGTTTTGATAAATCTCCACGCTTGAAGAACTATTCAGAGTTGATGAAACGTTTGTTAGTCCTACAAAATATGATGAAAGATATTTGGATAGTTTCCATATTTAAATGAAATCGACTGTGAAATCTCTCTGTTTAGAGAAAAATTATTTTTCTTCATTAACAGATCCTTCTTTTCGTGTTCCTTTGTTGATTCTCAAACAAACTGCAAAAATTCTGAAACAAGTCGTTCATTTTGGCCGCTCATGCAATAAAATAGAATTTTCTTTCCTAAGCTTTATCGTTATTTGCATTGTTCGAGAAGAAAGAAAATTCTTTGAGCTATTCTGAAATGGCAGAACAATTATTCCTTGAAATCCGGAGATGCTTAAAATTCAGCGCGTTCTTCTCAAAGTAACTGGCAAAGTAAGTCACTGAAAGCAGTTAGGTATGTGAACCAAGATTTGTTGAATTTAGTTCTGTTTTGAATTGCAAACTAGATCGTTTTGAGAATGCATAATGGAAATGTTAGGCGAGGTAATAAAACACCAAATAAGAGAAATGGTGATGAAATGGTACAACGAAACTACGCTGTTTTCTATTCTGCTTTTCATTATAAAATCCATGCTTTGCAAACGATTTTAATCTTAGTGCATCTTTTAGATATTTTTGTGTAGAAGTAGATATAAAGTTTGTTAGAGATTTTTTTTAAAATACATAATTTTTTTCTGTTAGAATTTTTTTATCAAACAGCGAAGAAATATGGAAGAAATACAGAAAGCAAAGAAGAACAAGAAGAATATTATTTAAAGAAGAATATTATTTATTAAGAATAATATTTTATATTTACTGCCTCAATTCAAAATGCCAATGCATATTGTACTATGCGAGTAGTGAAGAATACGATGATCAAGCAAAAAGTATGTGAAATAAAGTTTAAAATTGGATTAACTATGAGAGACGAACAAAAAGCCTTTATTATTATACAGAATGGAATATTCAATGAAGGTAATCAATAAGTAAATCCAAATTATTTAGGAAACTCAATGCGTTTAGATCATGGTTATGCTACACGAAATACGTATAAATTCCGCAGAGAAGGCTTATTTGGAGTTTGGAGCTGGATTTATTACAGAGCTATCATTGAGCTCAGGAAAATAGTTTCAGATCCAACGAAAACTGCCATCTCAATTGACCAGGATTTATTATTCATTCAAAACTTTGTCACACAAAATAGAATTCAGCTGCTCGGCTGCATTGAATACAATTCTGATAAATTTATTGTTGTAAACTTCAACGAAGGAACATCCTGTCACATGTCTGTCAGTTTTCAGTCAAATATTCTGCAACGCTCTAATAAAGCATTCAAGGCACTCTAAGCATCCAGATAAATTATACTTCCACACTTTGAAGAGATGACAGCAAGTTAACTTTATTAATTCAACTCGCATGTATTTAGATGTAATCTCGATTTAATTAATCGGAAGAATAATTGCTGAATAAAATTTGGAGAATAATATATGAACAATGCAATTATTATTGATTTTCTTTTGCATAAAATAATTTCACATACAACGAATATTAACATAGATAGACAGTCTCTCCTTAAAAGTTATCCTTTCCGAAGGAAATAATTAAAAGGATAAATGAATTATTAATAAATTAAACAACGCTTTAACGCAACAATAGTTTTTTTAATATTTTTTTTAAATTTTACAGTTGAAACTAGCTTAAGTTTAAAAAAATACTCTTTTTGTTGAAAGAATACTGGAATGATAACGTCGAAATTGGTTTGGGAATTTTGACTAATTGATCCAGTTTATACATTTCGGCGTTAATTTTTATTACTTTTCATAATAGCAAGCAAATATTTGCAAATTATTTTGGAGGAAATCTCGTTTGTTTCATGCTAAAGAAAATATGTGCTATGAAAAGGGTGATGCAGGGTATAGTACTAGTAAAAACTACAACTGATTTCAAAAAGCTCTTAGAGTGGGAGGTCGATCGACTTCTTTTATCATTTAACTAAGATCATAGCACCAGCGCTTCTTAAGATATTTATTTATACATTATTTGTAAGTGGGTGGAGACACGTATCTTCAATTCAAAATACTGTATTTACATTAAAGTTTGTGTGTGTGTGGACTCCGAAATCTGTGAGAATACTGATAAGGCATAAAACTATTTAGTTTTTCTGGTCTAATAAGTCATATGGGTATTATGTGGTTTGATGTGGCATTCAGAAGGCAAAATATTTCTCCAGTTGTCAGAAGAATTGTTATCAAATCCCCGCTTGACGTATTGACATTCATTTCTTAAAGTTCTGAAATACATTTTGTAACTGACATTGTAAATTATAAAGTTACGTACAATATTATTCATTACGCAATATTATTCTCAGAACCGAGAAAATGTATCGTCCCATTGTTGGCGAAAACTTCTTCTGGTTATTTTAGAAATTAACTTTTAAGAAGTATTGATGGATTCAGATCTCGAACTCTCTATACTGCTATTTCGAAGCCAAGACCCTGCCAGCGTGTTTATTGCGATATCTGTCAAGAGCAAAGGAAAATGCGAACAAACTCCCATTCCATTTATTATTTGTTTTGAGATTCATGTTAGTATATTTCATTTAAAAAGTTGAAACTATCTAAGGAACTAGCCGATTTTTTTAGACATTGAATGAATAGAAATACTTGAACTAACACAAAAACATGTATTAAGAAGAGGTAATTCAATTAGCTATTTCAATGCTATTTAGTTAGAACAGTGTTTATGCATATTCATTGTGATTGAGGAAGAATGTAAACGCCCTTTGATCTCTTGCTCCTTTCATGTAAGAAAAAAATTCCCTTCGGTAAGAAGGATAGAGAAAGTGGATTCCTTTTTTAAAAATCTAGTTTAAGGTTGGTGAGTTTCTTCTGTTCCTTAGACTATAGCAGTGGTACGCTAACTATTTTCATTTCCGACCACCTCACTTTGTGTAAAATTATTTCGAAACCCCTCAGGGGGTCTAGAAAAGCCTTATATTTTTATTGTCATATAAATTTCTTTGAATTTAACGACCCACAAAAATCTCCTCGCGACCCCTACCCACAGTTTCCGAACCACTGGACTAGAGAAATTAAGTATTGCACTATCTTGGATGAAGTACGAACAACAAAACATAAACCTAAATTGTGATGTTCTCGTGTACCTGTAGCAAAGAACAACAAAAGGTGCGAAGGAGAAAAAAGTTAAAAAGTGCTAATAAATTTGAATTATATTATTTAACTCACGTTTAAAACCCGGCTTGAGTGAGAATTCCATCTGGAGTGAATTTTCGCTCACAAAAACAGAAAAGAATAAGTTCTTTACAGAAATTCCCAAGAGGTCGACACCTATGGTTGCCCGATAAATTGTTAGCAAAGAAAGGAACTACATTTTTCCTAAAAAGATTCACCCAGGCGCCCGACCGCCTGAGTTCGGCTTCTGTCGAAAGGGCGGTTTGAGACGGGATAGGGCTCATAGGGTTAAAAATAAATTAGGACGATCTCTAATCAACAATTAACTTCAATTTCAATACACTGTTTTTTTCACTTGTATCACGTTCATTATACATATTTCCTATTGAAAAATACATGTTTCCTTCCTACAACAATGATGAAATATAGTTGGAAGATTAAATAAAAAAATATGTAAAGAGAAGGACTTTTTGACCTGTTCACCTTCCAGTTTTAAACCACTTTACCCAACTTAAAAGGAAACTAAAATAACCAGAACTTAAATAAACATCAAACGCGATTTCCACTTTACATATGATTGGAAATTTTCACCAAAAACAAATCTGTTTTAATCCTCATTAAATGCTTATGCCAAAGTCATATCTAAAACAAACAATAAATTATGCAGAGATAAAAGAATAATATGAAATCATTAAAATTCTCCATAATAATCTCCCGGATAAAAATACTAAGAGGTTAAATAATCGATAAAAAGTTATATATAGCATTATACAATTTTAAATATATTAATTATTAACTGACAAAGCATATTCTTAGTCTATTGAAAATTCATCCAAGAGTAATGATTCTAGCTTTGAAACGGTGAATAAAAAATAGTTTCACTAAGGTCAGAAGAAAATGCATTTCTTTCATCATTAGTCATCTCCACGCTCCATTAGAGCAACTGATGACTTTGGAAAGATTGCTTGAGAGCGTCATTTCTTTTTAAATGGATCAACTATAATCTGGAAAGACATCTTCTGATGCATCTCCAGATATTATACGACGAAAATCTATTTCATCTTCCATCTCTGAGTCTAACATTAATTCCGAGGCAGTTTAAAGCTCATTTTTGATCACATGCCATAAATTTTAGAATTTCTGATGATAAATCACAAACTATTTTTTGATGTAAGTCTTAGCTGAAATTTCAGGATTTCTCAGAAATTTCCACTGAAATTCTATTATTTGAATCCTTTTTCTGTTTTTATTTTAAAATCGCATAATTACCATTTGATGAAAAACTGGCTATCTGCATGTTGCTATGCATTTTGGTTCGTACTGATTTCATCAACATATCATGATCACATATTGATTTATCAAAAAAATGATGCTTATATTTTGAAAAAAGTAAAAAATGATTTAAAAAATTCTCACTGATTTCGATGTTTTATTTTTCTTTCGCACTTGATGTTTAATTTTCTTTTGTGATATCCGAATCAGAATTTTGCTTTGCGTTTGCTTTTCATTAAAAGTGTAACCTATCTGGAAAGAACAGCAAATAAAAAGAGAACAATATACTGAATTTCCAAAATTTTATACTCAATATAAAGTAACAAGAATTAATTTTTTTTTATCAAATTGAATAACATGGCTTGCATTTTTCTCTATGGAAGCAAATTCCCAGATTTCCCGGAGAAATAATAACAGTGAGATAATTTCAACTTAATATTTTCTCTTTGAACTAGAAAATCACCCGTCATGGTATGACGGGTGAAAATTGCCTCTTCATTCAAGAGACTTTGCGTCAAATTTGACGTGTTTAAATAGATATATATGCGCGAGAAATGTTTAACATTGATTGAAAACAAATAAAATAAACATATGTTTTATGACAGGAAATATTTTTTTTATTTACATATTTCTTTATTGAAAAAACCTCTTGGTAAACAACATTCCTTGTGAAGTATTTTTTGGTTGTTTAACAATTTTACTTGTACTTCAGATGTCTAATCAAACAAAGCACTTTTCTGCTTGTCAAACGTTGCCAAAAAATATTATCAAATTCTATCATCACTATTGCAATAAAAAATCAGATGCATCGTGGCGTCCAAACTATATCACGCACATGGTATACCACTGACTTAATTTACAACTTTCTATTAAAAACGGTACTTAATATGAAATACATGATTAATGTAATTTAAAATTTCTCTGGAACTATTGGTCATAGCGAGATAAATTTTATATCAATCGAAAGAAAATTTTACTTCTCTTTTTTAAGAGCTATTAAATTTGAAATTAGAACGGTAATTACTCTTTTAAATTTAAAATTACTGCAATTTAGGTTCTCTAACACTGAAATAATGCTGTTTAACGTCTCGCAGTGCTATGGCGCGAGTTTTATTGTTGGTGACGTCAGAGTGATACCGAGAGACAGATCTGGGCTATTATATTAGTAATAATATGAAGTTAGCATACTGAAAGTACAGCAAAACTTCTATTAACCGTTACTCGTTTGAACGTCCGTTTCTATTATCCATCATTAACTAAAAAGTTCAAAGTAACGTAGGTTTATAATTTTATAATATATTTCTATACATTACTACTCCTGAAGATTATCTTGATCGCTTTGTAAAATTAAATACAACATGTATATATTATTAACTTTTAAAGGATTTTATTTTCATTTTCGTTCCAAACCAGCAGTGAAATGACGTTACTGTATGCATGCATAGAGAGATTTCTGTTATTCGTCTATCCGACACAGCCCTGCTCCGGTCGGTGACGGTTAATCGAAGTTTTATTGCTATTTAAAACTTCTGAATGAGAGAAAAATTATGATGTTAATTCCAGATACAAAATGAAGACATTAACACTAGTAAATGCCTGAGTTAAATTTGAGGAAATGAAAGAATACAACTAAACCAATGTTTCTTTATATAATCATGACACAATGTTTGATTATTTTTCGGTGGTGGAGATATTCACAAAAAAGTCGTTCGATTAGCCTATCGTGAGAATTAAAGTTGTTTAGTGTAGCATTTATTGCAACAGATACAGCTCCATTTGAAAAAAAAAAGAATTTTATAATTTGATATTGCATTCTGAAATTATTAATTAAAAAATAAAGCAGATTATTTGGAATCTGAATAGAAAATTTCCCCTGCACTATAGAATTAAGCTGGTATTTGGCAGCAGATTACAGACATAGGGCATTATGTTCCCTGGGAACTGTTATCTCTAGCAATTGTAATTGTGAATTTTATTAAATTTTAATTCATTTGCAATACGCTTTATTAATTTCTGTTAAGAAAGTCTTCGTAAAAAATCCATTTTCAAACAGAGATGATAATTACTAAAAATATCTTAATTTTGCTACCGTTTAGACACGTGTTTCTAAGATTATATTAGCTCTCCAAATAAAGTCAGATGACTGGAATAGGAATGACCATTTTAGAACTTCATATACGAGAGCCGTTTTTTCCAACATTAGATGGGACATAAAAAAAGACAAGAGTCGAGGACAAAATGAATTTATTACCAAAAGTTATGTACAAACATGGTTACTTTTCGACATAATCCCTGTGAAGATTCGGCCATTTTCCATATGGGTGGACCAGGTTTTCGATCTCCTCTTCGAAGAACGTTACCGCGAGTGATGTGAGATGGGCCTTAACGCTGCTTTGATTCTTCTCATATTTCTGGAAGCTTTGACCTCCTTGCGAATCCTTCAATTCAGGGAAGGGATGAAAATCACTCGTCGCTAAGTCGGGGCTATACGCCGGGTGATCAGACACTTCCCATTTAAACTGTTCCAGAAGCTGCTGGGTTACAACAGCAATGTGAGGGCGGTCATTGTCATGAATGAGGACAATTCCAGAAGTCAGAATGGCTCTTCGCAGTCGTCGTAAAGTCTGACAAGAGACAGCTGCATCGCTAGTCTTACACAAACCAACCTACTGATTGAAGAAAGCGAATAACAGTTCGCAACTCGCATTTGGCGGGAGCATCAATTCCACCAACCATGTATACGTGCCGATAGCTCAGCTCAAACTAACCAGCTGGTCTCGGCGGTAGTTGAGGTTATGTTTAAAGACATGCTCAGTTGCCCACCACGCATCCCCACCTTCTACCAATTGTCTGCCTGTTTGGCGGCTCGATCGGTGGTTGAAAAGAAAAACATCCCTCGTAAGAGATCAATTTCATCACCTAAGAAGCTTGAGTCTAACTGAAAAATTGAATTTATCTTGTAGTAGTTCATACGCATTAGCTAACAGATTTTGAGTCATATTAATTCTTTTTCTCTTACGTTTCATCGGAAGCTAAAACTAAACTTTGTATAAAATAGCAATAGTTTCCCCAATAAGTTTTAGAGAAGATATCAGTTAAAAAAAACCCGTAATGGATTTTATATCTTAATTTTTTATTCCCATATTAGATATTCGATGTGTTTTGAGTCGGAATTGTTACAAGAATTGATAGCTAGATCTTAGAAACTTGCTTTGCCTTTTGAGTTTGCTTTGAAACTTTGTATTTTATGGCTTTTTCTTGCATATTCTATCATTCAACACTGACTTTAGCGGGCGGAGTTATTTTCATCAAAATAGGAGGAAAGTGAAGAATGGAAGGTTGATGCTTCCATTTTAGTGAGCGTGATCTAACAAAGAACTCCGGAAATGCTCTCACATGACTCATTGCCTGACACCCCTTTCTGGTGTAAAATCGCCCAAAAGTGGCAGTCTCGGAATCCGCTGCTGAACAGTACTTGAACATTTTCCATGTTTATATAATTTTATGTAAAGAATTTTCCTCAGATGTTTATTCATACAAAAACAGAATCGTTCAAATAACTTCAACAGAATACTGTTTTTTTTATACGGATGTCTCATTCTCTTTATATTATTACTAGATCTATGCCAGTGTTAATTATAAGCAATAATGAGTGACACATCTTGGAAAATACTATTGCAATGTATCGTTTATTTTCTTTAAGGAATATAAGAGTATTTAGAACGAATGGAGAGTTACTCTATTACAAAAGGAATCAGATATTGCAAAAATCTGACGATAATTATGATAAAACTTTTGGTACCTTTTTATGATAAAAGCAAAGGTTTTGCTATAAGAATTCAAAATTCTTTTGAAGGTACATAAATGATCTTCCAGTTAATTGAACAATTAATTAAAAGAATTTGTTTGTTATCGGTTGCATAAATTTTTAATAAATGGTTTGACTAAAATTTTAATATAATTTCTTTTTGTCAATTATCCAAAAAAAAAAAAAAGTTTAAACTATCGTTTTTTCTAATATGAATTTTAAAAATTTTACATTCCAAACAAGACTTTTCGATGAATAATTAATATATGAAAAGCAAATTGCATAAAAATGAAAGAAAATTAATTTTTGGTGAAATTTGAAATGTCTTAAATCAGTGTATCAGAATTCATTTTCTAAATTTGTAGCTAACAAGGACAAGAAATCAGCAAAGTGAATTGATGCATTTTCTAAAATTGCAGCTAATATCAACAAGAAACAATAAAAAATATCACTATTTTAATTTCTTTCAAAAGCTATCAGCTTTGCTTATACTCAAAAGAAAGATTTTCTTTCACTTTTACTTTTTGCATATTCTGTCTGTAAAAGAAACAGCAGACATGAATATTTTATCTTCGAATATGGAAAATGTGCTTTGAATAATTTTGACAAATATAATGCGAATCGAATTTGAATGAAAACTTTATTATTATGAAGGGGTTTCAAAGTACTTTTGAATAAAATCTCACACAAAATCTTTCATTTTGTTCCTTTTTCCATCCATTCACTTTACATTCTTTTATTAAATATTCTAAAAAGAATATATATGTCGTTGAGACTTGTTTTGAAAGTGACGATGCTTAATAGAACTATTGAAACATTTTGAAAGGATCCGGAATGAATTTAAAATTGCGTCGGAATTTTTTTTTCTTCTTGAAAAGATCTCAACTTTATTTGAAAATTTAAAAAAGCTGTGAACCATGTCGAAGGAAATTTGTTTCATTTTCGATAAAAAGTTTCTGAATTATGAAGAAATAATTTCTATTCTTTCTTATGAACTATAGATTTTCATACAGAGACAGGATTTTTTTGTGATATTCCTTGTAATCCAAAAACATTTTCCATGAACTAAACTTTGATAAATAAAATGTTTGTTCTTAGAATTTACATCAAATGACCAGAACTGTAACGTTTAGAAAATTAATTGTATTATAAGATCCATAAGTATATTGTTCTTAGATTAAGCTGAAAAAAATCCCGAAACTAAAGTTTAATAGATAAATATAAATCTTTCAAATTGGCATTTTGTCAAATATAGACTAACTACAAAATCACCCATCATGGTATGAAGGGTGCAAATCGTCTCTTCATTCGAGAGATTTCCCGTCAAATTTGACGTGTTTAAATAGATATATATGCGAAAGAAATGTTTAACATTGATTGAAAACAAATAAAATAAACATATGTTTTATGACAGGAAATATTTTTTATTTACATATTTCTTTATTGAAAAAACCTCTTGGTAAACAACATTCCTTGTGAAGCATTTTTCGTTGTTTAACAATTTTCCTTGTACTTTAGATGTCTAATCAAACAAAGCACTTCTCTGCTTATCAAACGTTGGCAAAAAATATTATAAAATTATATCATCACGATTGCAATAAAAAATCAGATGCATCGCGGCGTCCAAACTGTATCACGCGCATGATATACCACTGACGTAATTTACTACTTTCTATCAAAAACGGTAATTAATATGAAATACATGATTAATATAATTTAAAATTTCTCTGGAACTATTGATCATAGCGAGATAAATTTTATATCAATCGATAAAAAATTTTATGTCACTATTTTAGAGCTATTAAATTTGAAATTAGAACGGCAATTACTCTTTTAAATTTAAAATTGCTGAAACTTAGGTTCTCTAACAATAAAATAATGTTATTTAACGTCTCGCAGTGCTATGGCGCGAGTTTTATTGTTGATGACGTCAAAGCGTTATCGAGAGACAGATCTGGGCTATTTATTATATTAGTAATATCAAATAAACCGATGCAAATATTTGTGTATCTTTGCTTAAAGAAAAATAAAAGCAAAAACAAATTTACTGAATACGTGGTCTTTACTTTTATATCAGCCACGATGGCCTAGTGAAGGCTTCGGCTTCAGGGCCGGAGAGTTCCAGGCTGAAGACCTGCCAGGCTTAAAACGATTTCACTGGAATGTCGCATGGTAAATCAGAAGTACTGGGTAAATTGCCCTCCCGCTGGTATGGTGTGGAAGTTTGGAGAGGGGGTGCCAGTTCTGGTGTCGTCCTCGTCATATGATCACGGTTAAAAATCTCGGGGTCCATCCTAAAACAGCACTTAAAACGGGACGTCAATACAACCACTTTTATATCGTTGTAAGAAGATATTAATAAAAATAAAGGGAAATTCTTATATAGAAACAGTTCAAGATGTGTGACATATTTTTTAAAGAAACTCTCATTGCTTTTGATTACTAGACGAATAAAGTTTTGTTTTTAGCTTTCAGTAGATTTCTACTTTAATAGTAGTTTTTGACATTAAAACTGAAGTTATGTAAAAAGACTTGCATTCTGTAGCTGTGCAAAGACTCAGTAAAAATCGGCTAATTGCTGTATATTTATAACTGAAACGGATTCATAGTTAATTTAAATAATATTTAAGTTTCATAATTCTTTTACAATACATTTTTAAAATTCATATTTTTGTGTTGTATTTATTAATTTTTTATTTAATGGCTGGCTGAAAATCTATGAAATAAAGAAAGAGATAAAAATTAATCTGTTAGTGCAATAATGACTCAAAAAAGAGAAATATTGCATCCATAAATTTTTTGAAATTAAATTTATTTAATTTTTGGGACTGATCTTGGGACAAATGTCTTATGTCTAGGCAATATATTTTATGGTCAGAAGTGAGTATCATTATGTGTAAGTTGCTCAATTTTCAGATTTTTTCGTATTTAATATGATTTGATTTATCTCTTGTGATTTGACAGTTTGAGGAATATTTGAATGGACAAATGTTTAACATACGGAGACTTTAAGTAATTTACAAAAGAAAAAAAGTCGTTGGGATCAACGCTGACAAAAATAAATATGATTTATTGATGAAAGATTATTAAAGTACTAGTTCAATTTCTGTTTTTTGTATCTTTCTTTCTTTTGAGATGTAATACTTCAAAGCTGAAGAAAGCAAATTTTTTAAGAAAATGTGAGGAGTCCAGAGCAATTAACGAATTAATACAACTTTTGCTGCATCTATATTGTGGCTCATACACCGTGCGCTGAGACAGAACATTATATTATCATCATGCAATATACAAGGTGTCAATAATTAAAGTTTCGATTTTAAAACGCTGTAAATTAAGTACCACAGGGTCAGAATACCCTGAAATTTGACCTGAAAACATGAAGCAATGGGAGTTTGTTTCGTGAAGGAAAACAATTTCTTCAAATATTTATCTATGCTGTTGCTATGATCTTTATTATAAAGAAAGCTCACAAAGGAAATACCGTTTTCGTGTGGAATATCTCATACGAACTCCATAGCACGAGAATGTTGTCAGTCGAAGGGGAACAATATGTTTCTGGGATAAAATGACAATTTATTGTTAGAAGCAATCGTACATGCGAACAGCAACAACATTCTGGGTAACGTCACGAAGAGAAAGTCCTCTAACAAACTCCTACGACCTAACGTTTCTGAAGAAATTACTTTTCCTTCATCAAACCAATTCCCATCGCTTGAAATGTATTCAGGGTATTCATACTAGTGGTTCCTAATTTGCATTTTAAAATCGCCCCTGTATTAAGACTTCAGAATGATTATTTCAATTTTCTTCGACTTTCAACAACATTTTTTACACTCCACACGCTTTCACGGTTAATTATGTACGAGATCGAATTATACTCTATGTATATTATGTACTATACTAAGGATATTTTATTCTTCATGAAGAGACTCATGTCCAACAAAAATTATAAAGAACAGCCTTCTATTATTTCGTTGAATTATATCAACACCCTGTTTTGAAAAAACATGAGGTTGATTTTAAGACCGAGCTCTAATTTTGAAACTTGTGGTGAGATGATAAGGACGGTATCTGCGCCGGCATCCCTTTTCTAATATTCCGCGCCACATCAGTATTTTACTTAGACCCTCGATGCAATATTTAACGCTTTTCAGGCCCTCATTTAAAGATGACTGGATTTCTAAGCCGTAATTATCTGGTGCCAAAGCCGAGGCCACCTCTTCCAGCTTCCTTTCACAAACGGGGCTAAAGTGCGGCTGGAAAGGCCTGCATGTTGGAAATGCGAAACTTTGCTCGCGATATGTTTGGAAATCAAATGTAAATTAAATATGTTGCATTTTATTAGAAGGGAAGATCATCTGATAATCAGAATTTTTATTAGGACGATTATGACACCACGTTAATCTAATACCAAATCATAATTTTGAAACTCTCTTTCTGTTTGGAAAGGAACAACGTAAGATATTTTATTTAATTAGACATTAGTTTTCCAAATTTTCTTTTAATCATTTTATTTTTTTTGAAAGCTACTAAATTTTCCTGTTGTGAAAAATATTCTAGCAAACATTTAACCTTCGGTTGTTAGCAAGAGGCAGAATTTCATTTGATATATTTTTTGATGTGGACTTTTATATATAAATGATATTCTGTCTTCACTACAGTACTCTATTACAATCCAGAAATGTCGCAAATGCCTTTAATTTTATAATCATTGAAGTGTTGTCTTCACTGCGTTCTTATTTAATCTTAACCAGCGGGAGTGGCCTCCCCTAAATTTTCTCGTATACTTCTCAGAAATTTGTCATTTCCCCTCCCCTGCGTGAATAAAAAATTCGAACCTACTGTAACCCAGAATGCAATGACTATCAGAAGGTTTTTCATTGTAGATTATAGTGATTGTAAAATATTTAGGTGAAGAATCATATTCAAAGAGATGCAAGTATTAATTAGCAATATTTATTTTCTATCGCACTCTAGCAAGCTCCGCTAAAGTGAGGGCGTGTGCGAGCGAAATGAGAGCAGGAGAAAATGACCTCGTTCTGTATCGCCGAGTAGTTTGCGCATGCGCAGAGATTGCTTCCAGCACGCAAGTAAAAAACTTGAATATGCAATTTGAACGCCTTTTTTTCAACCGATTGAAACGAAATTTGGACACAAATCTATAATTAATGTTAGCAACCGTCATAACAATTTTTATTTATCTAAGCCAAAGGGTTTAGGAGATATAATTTTTACAAATATGTGATTATACAGTCCGACAGACCATCAACCCTTTGACGCATTTGGCCCAAACTTTGGTACGGATCTACATTTATGGTGATAAAACAGTGTACCAAATTTTATTCATCCAACTATTAAGTTCTTGAGTTATAGTGTTCATATGACCGCGGACAGACAGACAGATTTGCAGTTGACGGATTTTGTCCAAAATTTGACAGAAACCTACAAATTATGTGTAAAGATCACACACCAAATTTCATCCCCGTAGCTTTAATAGTTTTCGAGTTATTGTGTTCACAGACAGACACACACACAGACAGAAATAATTCCCAAATTGTGTTTAGGGAGGTCTAAAGCGTGGAGATTTGACAAAATCTCGAGTTCGAATTTTCTTACGATTTCAATACTTTCTCTTTGTATACTTCGTATACGAGTAAGTAAAAATGTCGTAAAATTACTAAATATTCCTGAATTACACTGGCATACAAAAGTTAAGGAACATTTTGTAAAATGCGAGAAATTTGCAATTAATACGTAAACTATGTTTCGAAATCAGTTCTGGAGAATCGTGTGATATTCAATAGAGTATCACATACATATTACAGTGAAGATTCGGTCACGAGGGCAATTAGGGGGACCACCAGAAATGGATGAAGGCGAAAATGGAGTTTCACCCATCCTATTTCACAGAAAGCTGATAACGAGATGTAATTTTATCAATGGTTATGGTTTAATGTGCATAATATTTACATGCATTTTCGTAAGCATGACATAAATATTCGGGAAGATATAAATGTTTCTTTAAAAAATCTGAAATTTTTCCGCATGTGTTTTGCTTATAACATGCAGAGTTTTCATTCAAATTATTCGAAATTTGCAGAATACTTGACAATATGTCACAGAAATATTGCATTATACTTTGAAGTAAATAAGTTGAATATCACAGGAAATATGAGTATTTGTACTAAATAATTTTTTACTGCGCAGCGGAATTTTTCTTTCATAACCTCAAAGCCAGATATATAGAGCAACTTTTAAAAAAATTCCAGTTGAATCCTATTAAAATTTAGAAAGCTGTCGTCATTTCAGAGAGCTGAATTTCAATTTCTCTTTAAGAGAAACTAGATGATGAGGGTTCTTGTACAAACTAATGTTTTTTAAATTAAAATCTTCGAACAGTAACATTGAATTTTAGTGAAATTGAATATCCTGAATACCATGAACACTTATAAATGAAATACATTATTTAAATTGCATTTTCTCGAATACCATTCGAAGATTAAAATTAAAAAAAATATCAATTAAAAAATATCACCAGCGGGAGGAGGATGGCCCCCTAGGTATGATTTAACTTGCAACAGGCCCAATACACGACGGATCTTCAGCGGAATCGGGTTTCAGCATGAAATCCTTCGGCCAAGAAGCCGAGACCTTACCACTAGGCCACCTCGGCATCTGGAAAAAGAATAGAATGCAGAATCTTATCTGTTCAGTTACTGGAATAATGCTATGGAGCTTGACTATCATTCAACTAACTTAGTTATTATTTCAACTAGTATTCAATGTTAGTTCTGCAAGCTTCAGGCTGTTTGCTGTCACACTAAAGAAGATACGCCCTTCGACTGTCACTTTGGATGCTGTGCTATACTCACGCTGGTTGCTTGCGTTTGTTTGAGATCTTGAAGAAATGGCAAACAGACATCCTGGCATTGTATTCGTTCTAGGAAATAAATTCACTAGCGTTTGAACAACGTCTGTCGTATCTGATGACCAGTTCCACAAGCAAAATAAGAAGAAAATTAAAGGCGAAGAAGGAGATTTATAAGAATTCTAGAAAATGAAGGGACTGTTTGAAAATGAATGGTATCGGGTCCTGATATTTCCAGGACTATAATAGAGTTTGAGGAAGCTTCCTTCTTTGGATCGGCAGATGACCTACAAAGTTCACATCATTAAGATCCATCAGCATTTGGGCAAGGCTTAAAATCATGTAAATCAAATGTTAATTGTCATAATGAGAAAGGAAATCCCCTTGAAGGGAGTCAGTTAATTTCCATCGGAATGAGAAAACTTGTAGTTTCGAACGAATCGGAGGCTACGGCACTTGGATCTTACTTGAATGGGTTCAAACAACCACCAGAGTACTTTGAACTTGGCCTACCAGAAGTGAACATGGTATCATTAGAAGAAATAATATTCATTTCTTTGATGCTTCAGTAAAAAGTATGGAAAGTCATGGAAGGCTGAGAAAGCCTAGCAATAAACCTGATTTCGTCAACTACTTAGAAGAAAGAGGTAAGAAATACAAATTCAGGAACCAAAACTGTTTTTAAAGTAATAGATCACTTACTTATTCGCAAGAAAGCAAACACATTTGGACTACTTTAATGGCGTCTTTAAGCCATATACTACACATTCATAGCTTATTCTTGAGTGTGACGAACATTTATGTGGTATTTGATAGGTATAATCCCTTATTATTGAAGTCCGACAGTCTCCGATTGAGAGGAACGGGACTTACATTCATACGACACCATCTAGAAAAATCCCTTAAAACTACAAAGACTTTTTACGAATAGATTAGAATAGAAAACAGCTATTTCATGCCTAAGCGTCTTAGCTTCCACGGAAACAGTAAGAAGAAGAAACAAAGGTTTACACACTTGAAAACAAAGTTATTTCAAATAAAGAAAACTTAGATGTAATCAGAATTTTACCTACATGGCGTGAAGAAGCAAAGGCCGGCATTCTTCTACACGTAAAGCATGCAGCTGAAAATGGTCATGACCATATAACAAAGGACAGAACGCCGATTCAGATGTGACTGTTTTGCTGATATCTGTTTTTTTCTAAAATGTGAAATATTAATATTGACTTTAGCCTGGGAACACAGCAAAGAATGATTACTGTTCATGATATATGTTCGTACTTAATCACCTCAAATATGCAATAATCGAGCAATATTGCATTCAATCGTCATTTTTCTGGTATAGGGAAAAAAAGGACTGGAAAGCTTACTTTAATTTCCCTGACATGAACAACCATTTTGCTAAGTTGCGCCCCCCCCCCCCCCAAATGATTCGTTAATATTCACTATCAATAGTTTTGTTGTTCTATAACGCAACATCACAATTAAAATACTGTCAATGACCGTAGATGTTGTTTTTTGAGAAGAAAGTACAGCCATTAAGCCCATACCATCAATAAACTTTTTCAGCAAATGAAGTCAAATACACAGCAAACATTAATCTGGAGGCTTTATTTAGAAAAATAGTTTGAATTTGTATTACTGGAAACGTGGAAATGGAAAAATCTGATGATTGTTACATCCCTGTATATACGACAATTACAGATGTATCCAAAAGTTATCAGAAACTGGTATCATGTGGATGCAAAGCACAGTGTTCAAGATGCAAATCTATTGAAAACGGATTACAGTGTACTTAGCTATTCTTTTGTGAGGGCCAGTGTTCCCAAAGTGATATTTAAGAAAGAACACAGATTTGTTCTCATAAGCGTTAATGAAGAGTTATTTTTTGTGCAGTTTATAGTTGTTTCCGTTGTTTGTATTTGTTTCGTATAGTCTTCTCTACTAGGCTGAAAATATTTATGTCTGACTCTCTAGTTATGGGCCGCGGTGGCTTTTTAGTATGGTCTCAGTTTCGTATCCGGATTGTTCGAATCAAGGTACCCGATTACACTCAAGTCCCGCCGTGTATATGGTTCCTGTGTATATGCTAAATCTGACGTCTTGGGTCAAACGTTCTACCGCTGGTGTGGTGAGGAAGTTAGGATAGGGGTCCCTGGTCATGTGTCGTCCTCTACATCCGATCGCGGTTCAAAATTACGAGGTGTGTTCAAAAATAGCCCTCGTATTGATTCAAAACGTGGTAATGATATAATAAAGCTAAGCTGTCTTTTCAGTTGTTACTTCTTGTGGAATATATTATGAATTTTATTCTCTAAATTTATAGAAAATACAGTTTAAATATTTCATAAGGAAGTTTATTTTAATTCTGTGTGTGTTTGATGGTATTTCTGATACGAAAATTTATTTGTATCCCCTTAAATATCGAAGTATTGATATAGAATATAACAGCATAGCAGAAACTTAATTTACCTATATTTAGTGCCCATACCTGTCACCACATTTAATAATGACTGATAAATTAAGCCTTTTTAAGCTTGTTAACAATATAGCAGACATTGACATTCCTATTTATTTAAAAAAATGTTAAAAAGTCAAGAAACGTAAAAAAGTTCGTCGATTTATCATGTTAAGCTTCATATTCGCCGCCATTTTGATGAAGTTATTTCAGATAAACAAGGCCTTTAAAACCTGGGGTCTCGGCTGTTTTTACGTCAGAAAATGATACAGAGTTAGTATCCCAAAGTTCACAATTTCTGCCAGAAGTGAAATATTCTTTGGGCTTTTTGAGTTAACTAACACACACACGCACGCATGCATCTTTATTATTAGTAGAGATATTGTAATTTTATTCAGCATCTTATATGTAACAAAGAATTTAAATTTCGTACGGAATAATTCTTTTGTTTAAACAAGTTAATTCGACTTTTGAAAACGTTTCTTTTTTAATTATAGAAATGCATAACAACGAAACCATAATTTATGTTCATCACCAAAAGAATAAATGGCATTTATAAGTATAAAGAATTTCCTTTACACAAACGTTTTCCATTTTATAGCCATAGTGGATATTCTTTTCTTTGCTAGGTGATAAAAAGGCTATATTTGAAAGTTTTAATTCAACAAGAAAAGATTCAAAGAAGATTTGTGTTTTTTGCGTTTGGGGAAAGTTGGTGACAATATTATTAGAGGAAAAAAAAGGAGGCCGGTATATGAAAAAATATGGATCCAGAGCAACGCCGGATTTTCAGCTAGTATAACAAGCATAAATTGAATGAAACATTAAAATGTAACATCATTTATGTTATTGGCAAAATACATCGCATACGATTTCTTTAATATTGACTTAAAATTTCTTTCTAAAATATATTTAAATTTGGATATATTAACTTGAAAGACGATTGTTAACCTCTGTAATTTCAATGAGTGTTATTCAGATATATATTTTACAATTATAATTATTATTAATAAAAATAAGTTCTTTATTTACAAGCTGATTTCAAATTTTTACTAACGAATAATGAGCTGATAACAAATTTTAACTCAAATTTCTAAAACAATATGAATGATTATGTGCATCATTTTCCATAACTCGAAATTTCCTGAATGGAAAATAATTAATTCTGTTCCATCTTAATTTAGGTTAAACACTTCTCTTAAAGCTTCCTATTTGTGGAATGTATAATACAAGTAATTAACGAAAGCTGATGTTAAATCAGAGTTGCAATGTTGCACTGTTTCTCAAAGTTTAGAATGGTAATTATGAATTCCCTTCAATCCTCACATTTTCCGGAAGAACAAACTTTCTATATCTTGGAGCATGAAATATTTGTACATAGCATGTAAGCCATGAATATACAGCAGGGCTGCATGTGAGGACCTTAGTAAACACTTTAAACTTGAGACGAGAGAAACAGACAGATATTCCCGCATGAGTTTAATGAATATGCCAAAATAAAGTGGTCTGAATGACTGGTCTGATTAATGAGTCCAAAATTGTCGGTGAAAACTGCTAGTTTTCTGGGTTTGATGATATGGAAGATGATGCTGGAACTTATTTTCTCAAAATGCATTTGACAAAATGTTTCCGGGAACGGAGACATCTTTGGTGATTTTCTTATTCCAATTAGAATTCGGTGAAGAACTCGCGACAGAAAATCGCGCCGTCTAAAAATAGACCGTTGTAGAATTTTATTTCAGAGATATGAAGAGGAAGTGATTAAAGCACATTTTCAGAAATTTTATATTCCTGGAACATAAAGTACATCTCTCTAAATGCCATATGTAATCTGTTATTCAGATTATGGAAGATCGATTTATAATCAAGGGAAAATCATGTTTCAGTGTAGGCATAGCAGTTATTTTTTTAACCAATCTTTATCAAATACTATCGAAAATAACATTTTAAATAAGAATTTTTGCAGTTTTGTTTTAGTTCAACAATCGTTTTGTAAAGTAATAATTAAGTAATAATTTAGAAAATTATAAAACTATAACAATTTTGCTAGAAAATTCATTTTCATGAGTAAACAAAAACTGTACAATAGTAATTCATTACCAGTAATCCTTTACTAGTACTATGCAAAAAATAATATTTAATTAATTACACTTACAATTCATTTTTATTAATTTTAACGTTTTAAAAAATGCTCCGAGATTAGATATAACAAATCAATTCCAAAATGAAAATTTATATTCGAAATCTTGAGATCAAAAGAGAGAGAGCAACATCTATACTTATAAAAGGCAATGTTTGTGTGTGTGTGTGTGTGTGCGTGTGTGTGTGTGTGTTTGTCTGCGATGTCCAGACGAATCTATCGCACTTACAGCCATGAAATTTGGCACACAGGTAGTCGTAATGGTGACTGAATGCACCTCGAAGCCGAAATTTTAAATTTTAATCTAGAAATTCTTTTATTTAATGTTTTGTGTTGTTTTGTTTCATTTTTCGCACTAATTTCTCAATAGAATGGTTTCAAATAACTGTGCGACAAAAATAGATAGACCATCGGAAAGAGCACACGATTTCCGTTCTAATGAAGTTAGTTTTGAATTTCTAACGCAATTTACTGAATTTTGAGAAATTTTTAAAAAATACCCAGTTTTGGCTTCAAGATGTTACTTTTGATTTTAAATTTGTTGCATCCGACTTTCTAATAACACTATTATTTTCAATTTTTTTCAGCTTATAAGTAGAACGGTTGTGTCGGATTTAAAACGAGAATGGTTAAAATATCTTTTTTAGTTTTTTTAAAATTAATTTTTTCCTGGTAGTTGAACGATATGTTTCCGCTAGCTAAGCTTCCGCCCACGACAGTCTCCGGAACGTTGCGGGCAATTTCATTGGCTGAAGGGCCAGGGTGACGTCATTACTTTCGCGTTCTGCGAGGAGATGATGTATTTACTCCATGACTTCGATTATTATTTTTAAGCGCGTCTTAACTTATTTCTTTGGCTTTCATACTTTGCTCGCGGTGTAATAAATATCACATTGTAATTTTTTAACATTATTTGGATTTAACGGTACTCGGTCGAGAGGAAAAGGAGGCGGACCAACTCAATAATATATATATATTTCTGTTTTGATTTAGTTTTTAAAACTTTTTATTATGCTTTTTCTTTTATAAAACTTTTTCATTTATGCAATTGTATGTGGGCTTTTTTTTTATTTTGTTGAAATCCCGATCCCACGGGCAACGCCGTGCGCGTACTGCTAGTGGATAATAAAACTGAAGAGTAATGGCACACATTTACTATTATTTACTTCCTCGAGATCTCTAGCTTTTCTGATAAAACTGTGTTTGGCTGCATATTTTGTCAAATTTGTTATATTAAAAAATCAGTTTTTATATGCAGTATATACTTATATTGTAAATTAATAAGCATATGATTTCTTAATATATCTGCATCCGAAAATTTTTGAAAACTAGAAAGAGATTTGAAGAAGAAATAGATTAAAGGACATATTTTAAAAGAATTTTTACGGATAAGAAGATAATAAGGCTTTACTTTTATTTTTATAATCTCCAAACAGAGTGACATTTGATACGATATTGCACATTCAAGTTTCAAACATGAGATATCATCTATTTACAAATTCTTTTCATTAATCTGAGGCGAAATTTTGATGTATTAAAATCATATATAACAAAAATTTGTCGTAATAGTTTCAAGTAAAAATGATTTAATTTTAAAGTTTATAAATACGAATTTAGTTTCTACATCTATGAGTTACTACGAAGATATACAAACTAGGTAAAGCAATAATGAGGAATATTTTGACTTTCTTCTGTATCGCATATAATCTACATTTTATAATTTATTGGCTTGCTAGCTTCATTGGCAGCTATTGTAAATTGATGAATAATTGGAAGTGGCTAATTTAAATTTGATTAATGTGCTTTTCAATTCTTGTCATTGTCATGTGAATTTATTAAGTTTCTAAAATTTGTTGGCGTTTGTATAACGTTGTTGTATCTTTTGACTTGTTTTAATATGATGGCAATTTTAATTCAAAAGAAAAATTATTATTATGAATTCTTGAATTTGAATAAAAAAGCATTTATGATTCACACACGAACTTACATAGGATTTAATAAGACAAGATAGTTAATAGAGGTCGTGCAATATTACTAAGAAAATAATGATAGAAGTAATTTCTTTAAAGGGAATGTTATTAGCTGTTTAGCGTGTCGAAGGATTAAAAATATTATAACAAGAAGCTAAGTTGAAGATTGCATTTTCTCTTCGTAATTTCTCATGCAAAATAGTCATAGCATTAAGAAATTTCAAAAAATCATTTAATTTATATATTTCATTTCAACTAAATTTATTTTTCTGTTTAGAGAGGATAATTTTACTGTAGAGACAATATTTTCAGACCTCCAACCTGGGATTCTCTATGTCATCCCAAGCTAGCTCTATTAGCACAAGATACTTTACGGTATCTCCACGACGTTGCTGCCATATTCTGAATTGCAAACAACATCCTAACAATATCGTATGAATATTGTAGAGCATTTTGTGATAACCACAAGGACACCGACACGACCGAAGGTATCCGGAGATTTCTGAAGCCCAGTGGTGCGAAGCACCCGCTCTCGAGACACCGGACGGACACAACAGCACCCCTATCCAGGGAAACGACACACACCCCCAGTCAATAGACGGCCACATCACTACAAGACACCTCCCCTTTTGTATACTGCTGTGCCGCCGAGAAGCCATCAAACAACCCAAGCCTGCATCTGAGTGTCGGTGTATAAAAGGTTTCAAAAACTAGAATTTAAAAGATAATTTAATTTATAAAGAATAAATTTAGAGTCCGACTGGAAGTTTGACGGATTCCTCGACAAGTTTGGCCCCCAGACCTTTATTGAGTTCAAAATGAACATATTTACAGTTATATTTTTTTAGACCGGCAATCAAGAGGAAACATAATGTAAGGATATATGTACAACATATTTACCAATGAACAATGTTACAAAGTACAGTCAATAAAACATCTCAGTTGACTTTCCATAATAACTATTAGTCCTGAAAGAGACTTTTTATTTTTAATTAAGGCGACACGGTACCATCTAAACATTTTTTTTAAATTTTAATATTTGGAATTTCATTTTAATTGTATTTTATGTAAAAAAGAACTCAATAGCTGTCTCGCACAAAAAATTTTGAATTTTTTCTAAAGTTTTTGTGAAATTTAAATTTTTTAAAAAAATTTTAGCTTTTTAAAAATCCCTAAGGCTTTTTTAAATATGCAGATATTTTCACAAAATTTTTTTTCCAGGTAACTAATAATGTACTACATAAAACTTGCTATGGATTTCCTCCTGCTGATAATATTTAATTTATTATTATTTTTTTTATTGTTCAACACACAAAAAAATTTCAAAAATGCATTAATTTTGACTTTGAACATTTTTAAAAAAATTACTATACATCTTAGAGGTAATTCCATAGTAAGTTGCAGAAAACTTATATTTCAGAACATGTACCAAAAATTTCATACTCCTACTTCAATATTTAAAAAAGCCTTAGGCTTTCGAAAAATGGTATATAAACAAAAATACAACATGGAGAAATATGAATTTCAAACTTTCATTTCAGCAATAGTATGATATAAATCCTTAGAATAGCCTGTAACTTTTACAAAATGTCAATTAACTTATTATAAATTGTTTAAAATAAAAAATTGCAAAAATTTGTTAAAATAAAATATTATACTTGTGTAATGAATGTATACAGAAAAACAAACGAATGATCAATTTCACAAATCTTAATCATAACAATTTAAAAATATATATATATGTATCTCAGAGCTGATTAAATGCAAATTTCGGCTACAAACATAAATTTACAACATATATAGAAATATAAACACCCTTATTTACATTATTTTAGAAGCCCTAATGTATCAAAATTTGTAAACGAGCAAAAACGAAAAAACTCTAATTTAAAACTTCTTATAAAGAAAATTTCATTTATACTTATAAAAGGTATCTAATATATGCTACAATTGAAGAATTCCATTCAATAATTTGTTTAAATAAATACTTTAAAAGATTGCAATAATAATTTTCTTGTAATTTCATATATGGAATACAAAATATCACCGAATACAATTGTGCAAAATTTTGGTTACACTTTTAAAAACAGTTGATGTTCATACAAATTAAAGTTTGCGGAATTTCTATTGTTCAATCAGTTATTAGAAACATAATGCATTTATTATTTTCATAAACATCCAATTTAAAAATGCCCTGCTTTGTATGGAAACAAAATTCCTAATCACAAAACACTATTTCTGGTGTTTTTGGAGATCAAAACACAAAAATAAACTTTCAAAAATAGAATAACTCTTAAAACGCCACAGATAACTCGGATGTAAACAAAACAGAGTGACTTACTTCATTTCAGTTTAATTATACATTTGCGAGCTGCAGAAAAAATAATAATTCATTATTTGTGAGGCTCTGTTCTAGCAGACGATCTGAAAAGTGGGCGTGGCAACATTGTTTACTCTCCTATCATGCATCGAAAATTCTTCAATAACTTAATAAAAAATACAGATACAGCTCTAGAATTTTAAAGACATATTTAGAATGAGTCAAGCTATGATATGAGACAATAAAAAAAAATTCGATATTTTGATGATTTTTTGGGTACCGTGTCGCCTTAAGTCCAGTATACCTAGTATTTGGAAATTTCTTGGAAAATATTTAAATCTAAAGTTATTGGGTAAAGAAGAATCACATATATAACATGCCTGACAGTTCCATCATTGGAACCACATCTACAGTTGCTGTCTCTATTATAATACTTCGATTGGTAGTTAGGAAAATAACTATGTGCAGTGAGTATCTGATTTACATAAAAATTTACAAAACAATTTTTAGTGTTAACCTATGGAAATAACACATAGAAACTTCTAGCCTTATCTTTTTTAGACCGTCTGTCTTGTCAAGAGTTTAAACTGGTAGTTGAGCCAGCTCACTGGAATTCCTAGATTTTTATGTGTATTTTCCTTATACCAGTTTTTGCCAAATTATCTGCTTTTAATTTTCAGTTATACCAATATGGGCCTTGACCCACTGAAAGTTAAAGTTTTTCCTGCTGTTCCAATTTTTCTTTATTTCAAGGATGATTTTATTCGAAGAATTAATTGAAGTAAGAGCCTTAAGAGCCGACATCAAATCTGTGTATATGTTGGTAATTTCATTTCTTGAAGATGAAATTTGAGAAGCCAAAAACAAGCGCATAAACTTCCGCCATAAAGATGGTATCATCATTCATCATTTAGTCTTATACTAGTTTCTTGAAGAACTTCATCCTTCAAAAGCGACAAAAGTCCGCAGCCAACTTTCCCAGAATTTTGGGACAATAGGGAAGTAACCAAACTTTGACAAAAAGTCAAAAGTCGGGTCTAATCAGGCTAATTCGGAACTTCTGATCACTTTACTACTGACATAATTGATAGCACAAGTTTACTTATGGAGTTTAACAATATTTAGTATATGGAAACTGTGTTACTAAAGCAAAGTAAATTTATTCTATGCATAGAAAATTGTCCCGGATATTCTGAGATAACTGGTCTCAATAGTTTTAGTGAAGGAAAAAAAAATGAAAAGAGAATGAATAAATGAATGAAAAATTCGGTATATTTCTTCTAAGGGATTTTTTTTATCTGAACTGTTTCTAAAACGTTTGCCTCTTCAGTTATTGGCAGAATTTTCTCTCGTGTTATAAAATGTCCAATAAATTTATTCTCTACAGGATGTAAAATTCTTATTTACCGTATTTTTCTAAAATATATAAATTCCAATTAATTTTATTTCGTTAGAAGATACTAGATGTAACTTTAAGCCACGGAATAGTAAAATTTAACTAAACAAATTTCGTTGATATTATTCAGAAACATTTCTATTAAGAATTGTAAAAAAATGTATATTGTTCATTTTAGACAAGAAAAAACGGATAACAAACAGATAAATTCCTGTAACTTAAATGAAATATGAAATCAAGGTTAGTACATACGATCTGGTATCAAAACGTTTTGAGTCTAGTTTTATAATACGCCAACTGATAGCAGCCCAAAGCCGCAGACACAGTCACATTACTTTACACCACCTGCATCCCCCTGTTAGAGCCATTTGGCTCCTTTCCTGTTTGGATGGATGGAGGTGAGTTTTATTTTTTTAGAAAGGGCAAGAACATATAACAGAGATAAAGGCAAATAATAATGAAAAAAGAAACATACACTGAATAAGAAACAAGCATAAGAACAACATGGAAAACAAAAAAATATGAAAAAAATACGTAGAGAAAAAAAAGAAGAGTCATAAGTTGCCGGAAGTGTGTGTTAGTCTGGGTGGATGCATGCTCAATGATTATCCTCTGCAATGAGAGTGTTCTTATCACATATGAAGCTCATTAGGAATCTATGTCGGGTTCTTGATAAGTTCACAGGGGGCCATCGACATTCATTAGTCTGAGTGCCAAGAGGCGTTGTACTGTGTGCATCAGTATCTGTGCAGCTCGTGATTTTGTGACCATGTGCGTTACCACTTTTGCCATTCCAACATGATCAAACAAGCGATTGTGAACTCCACAAATCTACTGCACAAAGGTTGCACATGTTACGTTAGATTTAGGGCAGTGCTGCCATGAGTACCGAGATGTGCTTTGAGTGGTACGTGGGCTTCAAGAGCTAAAGAACATCACTGGAAGACGACGGGAGATCCAACGCGAATGCCGAAGATGTTTGTCACGCTTTGAGAAGCCGAGAGGAGTTTTGAAGAATATATGTGGTGTGTTATCATTGTATATTTTTTATGCCAGAGAAAGTTGAGCAGAGAAACAGCATCAAATTATGTCAAAAGCATGAAGATACATGTGTTACGACTAATACAAACATAAAGACAGTGTATGGGAAAAGATTGTATGAGCCTCTCAAGAGTTAATGAGTTGTTGAATCGCTTCCAACGTGACCGCGAAAATGTCGAAAAGTTACGACTTCCAAAACATTGACAGATGCAAAGCAACAAAGATGTACATTCCGCTGCGCGTGAATATCATTGAAAACACTATTTGTGAATTATATGAAGAGTACAGAATTAATTTTGGATCAGTTCAATCTTTTCTGACTGAATATGAGACGAAACTGCTCTCTGCAAGCCAGAAATAAGACCGGTTTTCAGCTGCACTCGCTCTCTTCGACTATGCTGAAAATGAGTAACACTTTTTGAAAATGAATGTTACAGGGGATGAGTAGCAGTTTTATGGATACGACTAAAGGAGATCGAGCGCAGTTTTCCACTTAACTTTCTCTGCCACAGCAATGGTGTGAGAAATTAAATAGTTTAAGTAAAGCGCAGTAAATTATTTGTAAAGATGTCTTGCACAGAAGTGGCAGAAGCAACGACCTTGTAAAATTTGGTACATGCGTGGAGGAGTTGAAAGCCTGTATCTGCGAAGCCTCTTCTCTCTGTGTGTTTTAGCTTTGAACGTGGGGAAGCTGTACCGATTATATTTTGATCACCCTCGTATTAAGTAATCGTTATGAGTCTTATATTTGCACTCAAAAAATTTTCTATGCAAAAAATTCATATCTGAAACGATAAATATTTAATAAGAATTGCTTGCTTGTAAATAGTAAATGATTTTGGCATATCGTAAATAAATCTAAATAACATATTTGAACTATATAGCTGAAGCTAATAACAAGATTCTGTCGTTGTTATCAGATTTCAGCAAATACTTATACATGATACCATTTCTGAAATGATTATTAGGTATTAGGTATTCACATAGATGAATATTTACATTAGAAGCAAGGTAAAGGTTTGACATGATTAAAATTAACACTACGTAGCTTAGTGAGAAAACATTATCAATCGAATATTAGTTACTTACATTATGTTAAAAATTACGTGGATAGATATGCACACGATAGATATAACTCACATAAAAGAGATATAAGAGGTATAAGAGCCATCGCCTAGCCATGCAGCTACCGAGGTAAACCTCGTAGCGGTTAACCCGCAAATTCAAACCACGCGCCGACGTCTGTGTCATTTTAATTTTCCGAGCCTTCTGCTTGCTTAGAAACATTCCGCTACGTTTTAACTGAACTCAACTCCTACGTGCGTCACGTGGTTATCATACGGAGAGCGCGTGATGGCTTCAAGGATTTCTTTATCTGCTGACTTCTGTTTTCTTTCAAGTTGGATTGCTTCGGCTCGCTAAAAATATTACAGAAAGGAATTAAAATTAAGCTATTAAAGCTAGACTGGAAAAATACAATTCCTACACTTATACCTACACACGCAAACACACAACTGCAGGATAAATGTCAATTCAACATCGATTTGAAACATGTTTCTTAAAAATTCTTTGTTTTCTGAACAATTCTTTCAAAATTCAGATCTCATCAAATGACCCGTAATCGAAGTTTAAAACAATAATATTCACTCAGTTGATATTCAGTCTGGGATCTAGAATTGTTCAGATTTATTTATTTTTTTATCACTGAAACCGAAATCAACCACCAATGAACGACCCGAGTTTGTTTAAGTACGACACTGGCAGCTGACTCCTGGGATCGTAAATAATCGAGGATTCGAAAAGAAAGAACAGAAGAAGAATCGATCTGAAACAAACACTTCCTGGCTTTCTCCCAAGCCAAAGACCTAAACACCCTTTTGTTACTAGACCACAAAAAAAAGAAAAAAAAACTAATGTGCAAAATGGCAATCGAAATGCAGTCTCATGCTTGTTAACTATATTTTCCATTTTAACCATGCCAATTTAAAATTTGCAGGATTCGAGCGTGAATACGTTTTACTGATTGTTATCAACCAAATACGTCATAAAAAATTGCATAACGCTATATTATAATACTTACGAGGTTCATTCCTTAGCGTTAACTGTTAATAATTTACAAATAAAAATAAAGAATTTTCAAGATTAGAAACTTATCTCTGCTTAAATAAGTTTAAAAAAGCCTTTTGATTTAAAAGAATCGTATGAAAGTATAGAAATTATTTATATTTTAGCGTACCTTAGATATAATTATAATTCTCTAACAATTTTGTTCTGTAGTAAGGAAATATACATTAGTTTTGGTTGTAGCCATTGTTAATTCTCGCTTACAGTTTCTTAAAAAGGATTATGTGGAATTGTTATTGACACTTTTAACATTTCAGTAGATAACAGTTTACTTGACAGGTGGATAAAATTACACTTTCGGTTGCTATTATTGAACTTATAAAATTAAATGCGCTTAAAATTTGTGAAAGCAGAATGTCTGGTTGCAATTTTTTAAAAATCATTGTTTGGCATTGGAAAATTTAAAAAAAAATATTTTAGGTGATTTTCCTGGTTCAAAATGTTTCTTTTGTGTGTGAACAGGATATTTCTTCCCTTTTCAATAGAAAAAATGCTTCGTGTCATTTCAAAAAAGTATTAGTAGTATTGAAATGTTTATCGTGACATTAAAATGTGTTTAAAATGTTCGTTATTTCAAGCGTGGAAAAGGTTGAGTTGCAAATCTTGAGTGCAGACATCGAATATCTAATGTGTATTTCAGAAGTGTGCTATTGTTCTGGATAAAGAGAATTTTGTTCACTAATCTTATCTCTTTCATTTCAAGTGGTACATGAAGAGAACATGACGTAGTTTCTGTTTCTGCATTTCTTAAGATCTGAGATGAGGCCGCGGTGGCCTCTTGGTAAAGTGTTGGCCTCGGAGCGAAGAGTTTCCAGGTTCGAAACTCTAGTCCACTGAAGACCTGTCGTGTATTGAACCTGTTGCACGTTAAATAATACGTAGGAGATGAAACGTCCTCCCGCTGCTGTGGTGCGGAAGTTTGGAGAGGAGGTACCAGCTCAGGCGTCCTCCTCATCTAACCGCAGTTCAAAATTACGAGGTCCGTTCCAAAATAGCCCTATTATTGCTTCAAAACGGGACGTTAATATAACTAAACTAATAATTGAGATTCGAGTACAAACAGAGCCGCTTTCCACTTTCAAAACTTTGTGTTAATAGTTCTAAAAATAAATCCCTGTATTCAGTAAAGTTTATTCACTTTCTATATTTTTTTTGAATTTGTGGGAAACCAGTAGGTCTGCTCATTATTACCATATTTGACGTTTTATCGGAATGTTCATCAGTTTAAAGATAGTTTTATATATTTGTGATCACACTTATAGGTTTGCTTTGGTAGAAATATTTGTTGTTCCAGTAATTAACAGTTTCAACCCTTTGAAAACACTGCTTTTTCAATGTGGATATAAATTCTTCACAACATTCCTGATATCGAAGCATTTCAAGTTACTTGTATATTTTAAATTTATTTCTGTTGCATAATGTGTTAAAGCTGAGAATTCGATACATGTTCCAGTCATATAAACTGAATTTAAATATAGTCTCCTTCGAAATTCTTATACAATTAAGTATTTTCTGTATTTAAAACTATTCTGGAACTGAAATCTATATCCAAACGAAATTTAAAGCAATTCGGAAAGTGTTTCGAATAATGCTTGGCGTTTATACGAATTTTAATTTGTTTATGTAGAAAGAGTTTACAAATGAATTTTAAATAAGATTAAAGATATTATGAAATGTTTTACAGAAAATATTATTGAATTGTTGACAATTTTAGTTATTCGTATAATAAGAAGTACTACTCTTAGATGTATATGTATCCTTAGAATTGTAAGCTTCGTCAAAATGTATAAATGCAATTATTGTGGAAGGTATAATGGTAAGGAAATAAATATGCCTGTGTAAGGAATATATTCATCTTCAAGAAATTTTCTTGTGAAGTTTAGGTATGTATAATATTTAGCAACTGTTCATCATGCCATTACTTTATTCCATCGTTATTATTGTTATAGTTAAAATTTTGAAAATAAATTGATAAAACATAGACATTTCTTGTTCATTAACTTATTAAATAAATACAAATTAGTGTCATCACAGTTTGCTCCTATGTAAAATAATATCGATGCTTTGATGCACATTTAACTGATTTTTATCGAGAATACAATATTTTTTGACTGTATTATTTTAAACACGACCAAACAGCTAACATAACAGTAAAAACTACAATAGTTGCTAGTCTTTTTGCAGAGGTGCTGATAGAAGAGCAAAGGAAAACAACAATTTGTTTAAAAAAGAAGATCTTATATACTGACCATTAAATAGGTAATTGTGTATTTTCTGGCATGTATCTGATAATTTAATGTCTATTTTATTTTCCAGATGAGAGACATTTTAACGTTTTGAAATAGATTTAGATACACTGGAAAAGAAATGTACACATATGAACGATCAACGATGATATGCAATAAGTGAATTGGTACAATGTATATACAAATACCTCTCAAAATGCACAATAGCTTGCAAATATGACCATTAGTTTCAGAAATTAAAAATATAATGAAGAAATCTGGATTGTTTAACAAGATTATATTTAAGAAGCAACACTGCATGTTGAAGATTTTTCGCTAAATGAATTCGCTGAATTCCAAATACATATATAAAACATATTGAATAATATCAAACATTTATTTGTAAAATGTAATTGTTTTTATTTACAAGTAAAAAGCACTTTTGCTGTTATAGTTTTAAAATAAGTCTTTATATATTAACATAAAGCAACTACGAAATATAATTTTATTTATTATTGCAGCGCTCTAAAATTAATTATTTTTCTATGAAGTATTTAATTTTGAATCAGTAGCATAAGTAGGTATAAAAGGCCAATGTAAAATCTTTAATTACATTTGTGCATTAATTTTTAATATTTCATTGTATTTATCTTTAATCCTTTTTATTCGTGCATGAAGAGGTGAAATAGAAAATTTATAAAATAAAAAAAATGTAGCTAAGTAAATAGCCTTAGAAAATATTAAATTTTTTCTTCTTTAAATTCTGAATTTTTCCTATGGAAATGTATGCCTTCATTTTTGAAACAGAATCAAAAATTTTCCATAAAATCAAACAATTAATATGTTTAATAAATTAGTATATTTCATAACCATATGATTTACTACGGCATTCAGTTGTTATTCTTTATTCCTTCTAATTCTGATTTCCAAATAAAGGATGTGTTAACCCTTTAAATGGCTATTTTTTCTAGTAGTGGTATGACAAAACTTTGGGATTGAGGTTACTTGGAGGAAAGAAATTCAATTAACTTATTGGAAGACATAAATTTTTGTTAATTAATTAAATTAATTAACAATTATCAAGTCAAGACCCTTTGGTTTGAGATAAGAAACTGGAACATCTAGGTTTTTGATTCATCAAAAAAATTGGCGATAACTCACGCCAACCTTAAATTTTGCACTTAAAAATTGATGAATTTGGTGGGGAAGTATTCTTCCCACGGCTTTAGAAAGGGTTGAAAGAATCCTCCCAGCCAGTTATAAGAAAATCTGAAATAGTTTTCATCTTTTACTAAATGCATGGCCAATACGAATTAGAACTCCCATAAGTTTCAGCGGCAATTCCCGAATGGGCCAACTGACGAGCTCACTTAGTACGAGGACTACAGGTAGCGCTTTGAGGATTCATTTTTCTTGTTGATAAATGAAGAGTGGGATGTGGCATCGTTTATCTATCTGGCTTAAGGGAACAAGTGTCTCGATGGATTTCCAAGATCTAAGCTATTTGCTGTTCCGTAGAATAAACGAGTAAATAGATCCGAAAAGATACTGCTGATAGAGTTATGAAAGAAAAACTTATTAAATTCATTGCATTAGAAACTTTTACTCTCTTAATAGTTTTTTTTACCAGAAAACAGAGTTATTTAAACGCAATATTTTCGCAAATTTTTTTCGAAATTTCATCATTTTGGAATCCTTTATATTTCACTTGTTTTTGATGCCAGCAAAGTGTTGTTTATCTTTTAAGAAATTGCTTTTTATATGTAGATTACATGTCGTTACAGTTCAGTTCAGATATGTAGTGTTTTTTTTTAATGTTACAGTTTAGTCTAAGATTTATGTTCATTGCTTTCACTTGAATAAAACAGTTTATTTCAACATATGTGTGCATTTTTACTCCTAAACGATGGTTAAAAATCAATATGCAATTTTGAGCAAAGAAAACGTAATAATTGCATTTCTAAAATTAAATTGAGAGAAATTCTTTGCTATTGATATATTGAACCGAAAACAGCTATTAATTTGATATTCTACCAAAAAAAATGGTTACTTACAAAATACTCTTTTTACAAATACATTTCTTTCAAGGTAGTCTTCTTGCTTCTGATAGAGTTATTAAGTTAAGTTTCTCAGAATACGCTCTGAAAAGAAAGGAAACTTCTATTGACTGATTGAGTTATTTAAACTTTAAAACACCAGGTTTAAATCAGAATAAATTAGCTACATATTGTGAACCAAATTGTTTTACTGGGTATAAACAGACCATATTTCAATGAGAAAGAAGTTTTCGTAAGCGTTTATGACTCAAACTGTTAGTAATTCCTAAGTTTTTCTGACATTACTGTAGTTTAAGATCCAAATTCTACCTAATTGTTTTCTTTGCTGGAAGCGATACAAATATCGACATTTTCTGTAATAGTAAGAGTTCCAATCTAACAATTATTAGGTTTTTAACTCTGTTGCAGTTCGTGATTAAAACTCTACCTAATTTTTTCTTTATTGAATACGACAAAATAAAGGGCATTTTTCGCAATTAAACAATCGTGAGGGATTTCATAGTTAACATGAATATGATTTGCTTTATTTGGAAAAGCGGCTAAGACCGAATTTCACGTTGAAATATTTTAAAATAGGAGATTCTAATAGTTTAAATACAGATATGATGATATAGTGTTGTATTCTAGGCACTTTTGATCGCTGAGGTTATTCACTTTCATTAGTGAAAACATTTAATACATTTATCTGCATGCACGTTTTCGGGTTTTATTTCAAAATGATTTTTTTAAATATTGTTAAGAAGCTGAAAAGTTGTTTCCCTGACATGCTAATAATTGCGACCATTTTGGCGACTAAAAGAAACTTCTAGAAAATTCCTGAGTTGTGGTCCTATCACTACTAGGAGAGGTAAATATCAAGCAATTTCTAAAGATTAACATGTGATGTCACTTCCTGTTGTAAAAGGTATAAAAGCAAGCTACTCAAACGAAGAGTAAATCAGTTGGACTTTGGCCAGCCTTGGAAGCTGGTGAGCTGATAAGATATTGAGCTCTATTGAAAGTGCCGTGAGAGATTTATTGGCAATCTCTGTTATTAATTTATAGAAGTTCTGTTTAGTTTTGTTACCTGTGCTACGTTTTGTTTTTCTGGAATATTCGTTAAATAAAGAGTCATTTATTTTTTTATTATCCTGCTTGCTGGACCGCACACCCACTAGACACTTTTTGTAACAATATATTGAAATGATGTTAATAAAACTGGAAACGGTGAATGGAAATATTATTGGTTTTTAAGATAGTGTAAAAATTATTTTATTCAGATATTAATTTACGAAATTTTGCCGGAATCATCAAAATTACGAAATGAACTGACAATAGAGGCAAATTCTCAGAGGAAAGAAAAGTTTGTATACTTTATAGGATTTTTATGAATATAAAAGGAGAACATTTAATTACATAAAATAGAGCAGGTCAATCAGTTTTGACCATATGTCACATCCTAATATGAAAGTATACAAAAGAATCTAAGTAAGATGATCCTAATTTTTTTAAATTCGTAATTTTAGCATCCACGTGTATGTATCTATTATTTTATTGTTGGCTCACCTTAATCCATGTTAACTGCTAAGAATCGATGCTATCTGTTACAGAAGGGACATGTCTTCTCAGTGCAATTCACTTCTACCAATTTTATTTGATTCTACTGAAATAATGCATCGCATTCAATTACTTGCATTTTGTAAGTGACAAGATCAATTTTTAGCGCTTTGTTCTGCAAAATTATGTTGCCTATTTTTGTCATACATACTCACCGAAGAATGATCAGATAGACAAGAAAACTGGGCTTTCCTATAAATTATATCAGCCATTACCGGATAATCTCACTGAAGAATTCTTTTTATTTTTCTTCCATTATTTCTTTTGTTAGTTTTTCGAGAACAGTTGCGGAGATGATTTACTTTCCAAAAACTTTCTCAGTAATTTCTTCTTGCTCTTGTAAGGTTTCTTGCTCTAAGTTAAAACAAATGAAAAAAGAACAATTATTTTAATCCAGAATATGACCTTTGTTCAGTTTCTAATGCGAGTTGTAATGGGGTAACCCATTTGGATAATGGAAAATTGGAAAATGAGGAAATGGATGTTAAGGGGAAAAAATATGAAACTTTTCGAAGCAAAAAATTTGTATATTGTTCTATGTTTAAAACAACTGTTCTTGTTTTGAAGAGTACAAGTTCAGCAATTTTGTGCGAAAAATGTTTTGAAATTTTTAAAAAAATATTGTTTCTAATTCGAATAGTTTCATACTGTGCATTTAATTGAATTCCAAAATTTATTGTTTGGAAATATTTTATAGGAACGCATAAAGTTTTGAATTTAGACATTTTGAATTTACGAAACATGTTTCGCTCAATATGCTTTTCAATTGGTTTAAACAGGATTTAAAGATTCCAGAAAGTGAATACGCATTCATTGCACTTTGCCTTCTTTTATTTTAGAAGAGACAATTTGCTGGTGTGATTTCCCTACCGAAATAATCTCTCTCTCTTCTGTGCATGCTTACTAATGAAGAAGCATTTTTTTAGTTTCCGTAGAAGGAAACTAATTTTTTAGCAATCTTAGCCCCTAAAATTAATTTAAAGGTATAATTTCTATAATTAAATGTCGTGTAGCTTAAGTTTTCAACTGCATTTCTCTTGCCTATTATCAATCTGCCTGCAAGTAATAGTGTCAGATGACAACATATGGATGTGAAAGAATGTGTTTAAATACATGTTGAATGTGTAGAAAGTAAAGCGAAATCAGTAGTGCATTGAGTTAGCTAGAGAGAGAGAGAGAGTATTTGGTAAATTTGCATATAACATTTTTGAACAGCAACATTAATAGCAAGTCTTCTTTATGAGTGCATTATTTTTAATCCTTCTCATTGCCGTAATTTTGACATGAAGCCTTTAGAAAAAACAGTTTGCTGGTGGGTTGTAAATAAATAAATAAATATACCTAATATCTCAGAGAGCTTGGTTTACAGATACCACAAAAATTTTGACGAAATAAAATACGAAAACAGAATGTATTATGATATTACCTTAGCTTCCAACAATGAAGGAGAAACACGCAATTAAATATTTGTTTAAACAATGAAAATGGTTTGAATTGCGTTGACAATGAAAAGTATTACAATAAAATTGTAAATTATATCAAAAAGTTTTAAAAGGTTATTAAAATTAGAAAAATTAGTCGCGACTTCTCCTTTGGTGAATGGGCAGTCGTCTGGAGTGCTAGGTGGGATGTAAGTAGAACTATTACTGTTGGCTGGATGGGGCTGGATTTTCTCCAGAATATCTTGAGCTATTTTGAGGTGGTTTCCTGAAGGAATATGATTATTTAAGGATATTAATTTGGTATTGTAAATTATGCCAAAAAATATATTTAAAAAAATATTGAAATTAGAGAAAAAATCGTACGGCGACTTAATTCATATTAATGAGAAGGTAATGTTTTGTACTTTCAGATGGCGTAAAAATGAATTTCATGCTGTAATATTTTCGGAAATTATTAAGGAAAAACGTCAAAATTTCGCTTAATTTTTAATTAATTAAAATTTCAAACAAATGGCTCCGAGGTGCACATTTCCACATTTCAAAGAATTTTGATGCCAAATTTCATAGCTCCAACTCCAGCGATCACACACACACACACACACACACACACACACACACACACATTCCTTTATTATTAGTAGAGAAAATGGCGTGTTAACCCTTAAATGACCAGTGTTGACTTTAAGCAACATACCCAATTGTCTCTAATGTCTGTTGCTGCCAATAGAATACTACTGAAAATGTTATTAAATCAATTTATAACATTTAGATGGTAGCCTGTGTGCTGATGAAAAAACAAAAATAAACTGTCGCTTTTCATTTGAGGCTGCATCTTTTTTGCTTTGTTGCTACGCTTGAGAATATCATATTTTATTCTACAATGTTAAAGGAAACTTCTTATCCGTACTATTAGATCCTAAAACGATCTGTGTTTAATATTAAAGAATTCAACCAGGGAAATTTTTTGTCAACAAAAGCTTGTCGATTGGTAACAAACTGTTTTTCAGCCGTAAACTGTACTTCAAAGAAAATAGGATTTTATAAAATATTTTTCCCATGTTTTATTCAAGAAATGAAAGTCAAAAAATATTTTAAAATCACATTTTTACAAATCGGGCATTTAAGGGTTAAAAGTAATTACCCTTTTTTCAGAACATTCACTTCGATATACAGATTAGATGCACGCTCCAGAAATGGCAAATAGTAACTGTGCTCGTTCTAGAGAATTTATATTCCAAAAAAAGAAGCAAAAGTGAAGGTATGCTGCTCACATTTATTAACCTGTCCAACTTATCTAGACTGGTATGTAAGTGAAATTCTAGCGCCCAACGAACATTCCTAGAAAACGAGATTCTCGTCCGTAGCGATGAATGAGTTGAAGGCGATATTTTTTATATTAAGAAAGTATATCTTTTTAAAAAAATTTTGTATCCAAATAATTGTTTTTTTTGCATGTAGTAGTTCCGTTTTCATTATTTCCCGCCTATCCTTATAGTGTGTGTTCCATACGTTGAAAATTACTTCTTTGAATAATATTTTTCCTAATAAAAGACAGTTTTCGTTGCATATTTTTTAAATCGCTAACGTTTTATTCTTTCTTGCTTATAATCAGTGTGATAATTCAGAAAAGAATGAGAAAATTACTTGTTTTTTTTTATCAAATTTATTTTTTATGATTTTGGAAAATATTTCACAAAAGAAATCTTAACTGTTATCTTTCACTTGAGAATGCTTTTTTTTCCTTAAGCGATAGGGAGTTGAAAGCCAATTTATGCATAAATCTAATTACATTCTTCTACTCCCAGATACCAAAGTACTCTTAAAGTTATAATAACGGTTCAAATGTTAAAGAAAGCGCTTATTTTTATTGTCCATTAAAAAGAGATTTTATGTTAAATCTTGTTATCTCGCTTCATTTTACTGTTTTATTTATGAAAGAACATTAACAGTTTACTTTAAAAAATGTGTTTCTGAAAAAAAAAGAAATTAAAGCTATATCGTGAATGAAATACTCATTTATAGAATGTCAAGTAGACGATACAACTGTGAATGAGATGAAAGTAATAGTTTAAAAAGACAATTATTCCATCGGATGTTCGTTTTCATAGAAGTTAAAAAAATAACGCAAATAGCAAATATAAATTGGACTATGATCTATATTTTGCATTCTAAATAAAAGACAATAACAAAACAAGATGTCTTGAGAACCATTTCTAGATAGTGATGAGCTGATTACTTGATTTGTTAGTCTCGAGTGTAATTTTGAAACTACGCGAGGGTGCTCATTTGACGACTTAGTCGATACCCAACTCGACTTCCACACGGGGCAATCTTGGCCTCTTGGTATAGTTTCGGGAACCAATTCCAACAAAGAGATACCGTGTATACGGACCTGGTTCACATTGAATCTGTCAACGGTTAGTCGTCCTCTCACTGGTGTGGTGCGGTAGTTTGGAGAAGGAGCGCCGGTCACGTATCATCTTCATCTGAACGCTGCTCAAAATTACGATGTTCGTCCGAAAATAATCATAGTTTCGTTTCTTAACGGGACGTTGATCAAACTAAAATAAATCCAGCGTGCAAACAACTCACGGAAAATTTACCGTACATCAAGCCAACATACACTACAGATTTGCAGAGTAGTCGTATGTCGAAACTTCTTTCATTATATTTTAATGCATTTTATGAGTTTTTCGCCATAATTCTGAATGCAGTATACATGTTTCAGTTAAAGCGTGGAATCCATTATTTCATAGAATAACTAGGATTTCATGAATTATCTAGTTATTTTTAATCCTTTATTTCATACAATTAGATGGTTTAGATTTAACATATATACCTTTTACCAAAACTGTAAAGATCATTCGTCCTTTAGTATGGCGCAAAGGGCATTCAACACGTACAAATTACATCAAAGGAAGTAAGTCCTCGGAAACTGGGCTAATGCGCATACATTTAATAACAAACCAGCCAGATGGCACTGAATAAGTTTGGAAACAACAAAGCCTGGGTGTGATATTTACTCTATCATATTATTCCCATAATCATGTTTGAAAATGACATTGTACTTGTTAGAACTGCTTATCACGTTAAGTTCTAGACCAGTTGGTCATAGTAGACGACCTTGCCTATTCTATGCAGGCATTCTTATATGAAATCCTTTCAATAATGTAGCAATACTATGGAAATGATCGTTATTGTCAACGACATAATAATTCATGCAGCTGCAACGGAAGGATTGATGAACAATCGTTTGAAGATAATACAGTACCGTATTTTAATCGGTCAGCTCAGAACTATGATATAAATTACCTAATTTATAAACTGGAGCATATTATATTAACCTTTCAGAGGGCGCGCCTGCGCAAATTTTACTACAAACGGGATTTTTCAAACCCTGTTTTCTTATTCAGAGTCAAAACTGTCTGAAAGTCGATGCTATTCCTTCATCCGACCCACTCTTCAGGATTAAATGGGTTTATCCCAGTTTCAAGGTGTTTTTATGCTGTTTTATGATTCTGTCGTAAATTTTATGTAGCGCGCCCGCTCGTGTAACTTGAAAATTTTTTTCACGTCTTAACGTTTCGGTTTGTTAATTATAAAAGCATTTCGTATTAGGACAATTTAATATTTAATTTTACATTATCAAAGATATTTGATATGTAATAAGCTTGCCAATAATCCACCAAGCCGAAGAATTTTTCTTAAAAAACTTCAGTCTTAGGAAAAAACACCTCATTACTCCAGCCCAAAAAACCTGTTCTTCGCCATATGCCTTACCTTGTCTTTAAGTTTAAATTATATATCACAACTTGAAAAAGCAAATGATCAGTGACTAGAATTGAGAAGAAGAGCTTGCGGTTTGTGCTTGACAGAAAGCAAACGATCATCAAAATCAATGAAATGCAGTAGGTGCAATATATAGTGTACTTGTAAGCGTCACTCTCTAGCAAATGTTCAATGTTTTCTATGCAAGGACAAAGATTAGAAACTAAGAAAAAAGACTTTGTCGTACAATCTTAGTTTGTATTTTATTATATATTGCTTAATACCTTTTTTGTAAAATGATATTATTAAATCTCATTACTTTCTCTGATTTCAGTATAATTTTAGATTTTGCAAATAATATTAAAATTAATTTTCACTCTTGATGAAAAGATTTGCTTTGCTGACGTATCCCTTTTTAGTATTATGAAATAATTTGCAGCTACCATAGTAAAAATGAAGAGAATTATTGTGTCGTAAAAAGTACGACACGCGCCCGCTAGGGTGAAATATTTTAGCGCGCCCGCTGGAAGGTTAATTTCAGATAAGAGGCTACTTTACAGATTACTTCACGATTCCATTCATTATCCAAGCTGGACAATTGTGTTTTATTGACTAAAATCGTAAAGTAATAGTTATTTCTTTAAATGTCCTCAGAATCATATTGGAAAAATTTGGGTTAATACGATATACATAAGGTTTAAAAAAACTCAAATAACGCAGTGCATTAAATTTTTTCCAGCTTGCGCTTATATCTGAATATATGTTATGCGTTGGAATCTGTGTGATAACCCGTAATATCTACATGAAGGAACTTCCAAAATGAAACAGGTAATGTTTCCTTATGATTTCTATAAAAATATCCCCATCTTCCAATATTTATCAATTGGTTCGAGGTTAGACAAATTTAGTTTATAAATGTTTTGGAGGTATTGAAATACAATTCTGTGCGGTTTTCTTCTACATGATATTTCACTTACTTCAAATATATACAGTAAAGTCTAGTTTATGCGTTTCTTATTTATACGTCGGCTTATCACAGTCCCGATTTATTTGTATTCATGGTAATGATAAAGTGCTTCGTTCTCACGAGACAAAACAAACTTCGGTTATATGTCGTCGTTTTCCCCAATTCTCAAATAAGAAAATTTCTTTCTTTCCAGTATGTGAACTGTGGTAAGGATATCAGGACTTCGAAATTATTCACAATTGATAAATTAATAGAAGACAAATTGTCTGGTGCTAATTTAAGGGATGATGAAGAAGTTCTTCCACTTTTCTTTAAAGTCGCAATGGACTCCATTGAAAAACTTCTAACTTATTTCTTTTATCAAAAGAGTAGTGAAAAAACATTCAATGGACTCAATTGGATTCATAATGCTGTACTTAATACTCACAGGCAATCAGAACGGCAGACGACAGTTAAAGAATTTCTTAATTAAACGCCTACCTGCCTGCACATAAATCATATAAGATATGTATAATTAGTATTCAAGATATGCAATAAGGTTTGATTTTTCTCACATTTATGATAAATGTTTAATTTTAAAATTTCATTATTGATTTGCATACTATATTGTATTATACTAGTACTAACCTTAAAAACTTTAAAATTAATTGTTTTAAATGAATTTGCATTAGTAGCATGAAATTTATAATAGTCAAAGTTGTGAAATAAAATTTTGATTATATGCCTTTTCATTTATACGTCGTTCTGCGCCAGCCCTTTGAAAGACTTAAAAACGGTGCTTTACTGTAATTTATTCAGATGTGAGGGAATGGAACCTTAAGTTGATATTATGCATTTTGAAAACATTAATACTAATAAAAATAATCAGTAATAAACATAACGAAACACTTTGGAGATGAAAGAGTCTAAATTTTGACAGATTAATATAAAATATCTTAATATATAAGGTTATAAATTGAAATATTTAAACCAATCTTCAATATGTTTTGCGGAATTCTTTCAAATGATTTAAATTTTAAAATAGCCTTTAAATATCTTAGTTCTTAAAGTGATATAAATGCACAGTTTAACTTAATTTAAACGTTATTTTTATATTAAATGAGATGAAATGTTTTCTCCAAAAGAAATTCAAATTTGCTATTTACCGGCCAAATAAGAAATAAAAAATTCTGTTCATATAAATAGAAACCCTGCAACGTTCATTCACTTTTGAAATTAATCTATGCAAAAATTCAATTTATGAATTTGTTTTAAAGCTTACAAATCATATTATTTTAAACCTCCACTCTTTGAAGGAAATATTTATTCTCCTTAAAGTATATTGTCGTAGAGACCGGCTATAATGTGTAGAATGTAAAAGAATAGGAGCTAAGATCGCAGATATTCTTTGAAATATTTTCTCTATAATAAACTTCTAACAAAACCCCATAAATATTGAATTTAAAATATATTCTTGCGAAGTATTGATATAAATTTTTTATCACGTTTGAAGAACATAAATTTCTTTCAGCATTTTATGAAAAATGGGATAAAACCTAGCACGGAAATATCTTTATTTTTAGAGGCTATAGAATGTTTTCTTCATTTCTATTTTCAGTGAAGAAAAAAATCATTATTGCACATTTTAATAACAGAATTTATTACATTTATTAGAGTTGGACTGAAACTATTCTAAACTGATCAATTTAGCAAGATGTGATGAATATTTTGATCTATTTTTATACAAAAACTACCTTGAAGCATCAGAAGTTCAATAAGAAGCCGCCGAATCAGTAAACAGAGTCTCACTTCCCTGGTGGGTACAATAATGACTGTTGCTTGCCCTCTGCCGGTTATAGCGCGGGCCTCCTTCGGGAGGGGTCGGGTCGTGGCCAGTGGTGTCCATTAGAACTCCGGCCTCAGCACTCGAGATATTGCAGCGACCGTCATTCAGATACATCAGGCGGAAAATGCTCCAGACCGAGTTGATTTAGATATGAATTTGTAGAAAGTATCAAATTTGCTCAGTTCAGAATTTTTAGAAAAAGTTGATTTAACATGATTTTTTTAATGTGTTGGTATTTCTTTTGAAAGTTTTTTTAGCGTCTATATAGTGAATAAAAGAAACAATAAGGTTCTGAAATTTAAATTTATGCATCGAACAGTTCCAACAGGATTCATAGAGAATGTTTAGAAAATATTGAATAGTTCATGCCATTTGAAAGAAAAATAAGTAAATAAGGCTGTTTGATTTCCATGCAATGAGTGATATTATTTTTTTGTATACATATTTATATTCAAATATGATATAAGACAGAATATTTCAGATAATATTGAATAAAACTTTTTGGGTCCAAATTGTTCAAAACAAAGAGAAATATAATAATATAACGATAATATAAAATAATGTTATATAAAATTTCAAAAATGGTCCATAACAAGATATATTTCTAATATAAAGAATATTTCTTTTCACTTAGATTGTTTACTGAAATGTAGGAGACAATTAATCTTAATGATGGTTTGTAGGCATCTGGTTTAAAGGTAAAATTTTCAATTACTTTGCCACATATTTTTCATTCTACCAAAAAATTGAACCAATCGTTTTTATTCTCTAATTTAAATTCTTTTTGTAGTTTTTAATTCTTTTCCTAATGATTTTTCATTCCTCTGAAATTTCTTTCGTTTTATTCTCTAATTTAAATTTCTTAAAAAAACTTTTAGATTATAATATTGTCAAAAACTTCATTATATTTACAATTATTTTCTAAAGTCTGAGAAGATAAATTTTCAATTAATTTGCGTTTCGAAATGCAACTTTCTTCCATAATTCTTCTGATTTTCTTGCTTAATATTCTTCCAAATAATTTGAAATATTTGCATAATAATGAAAAGAAAGTTGATGACACTATTTCATTTATTCAAAGGAAAGCAGTAAAATTACTTCAAATGCATAGGGAAATTTCAAAGCGATATTGAAGTGTTGGCTAATATTTTTTGAGAATTGACTGAAAAAGATGATATTAGCTGTTTCCATTGATTTGATCGAAAGAAATATGCTCAGATATGCATGAAAAGCAACAAAATAATTGAGAATTCTTTGATAGCACTTTTTGTTATAATCTCAAAAGAGTTCAACGAAATTGTTAGGTTTTCTGTATCTGAAATAACTCTAATAAAAATGAAGTATAATGTTCTTATTTTAATTTAAATATGAATGGAGATGAATAATCTATAACACAGGCATATTCCTTTTGCTTTCAAGCCTATTCATCAAAACTTGTTCGAAATGTACCGAGAACATCAAAATAATTAATTCTTTTTCCGTATAAGGCATGTTTTGTCAAAAGATTTCTTAAAATAATTTTATGTTTTGCCCCTTGAAGAATCAGAAATATCATTTACTCAGTTAAAATGTTTCCTATAATGTAAATTTTGATCTAATGGTTTCAATGTGTTTTGAACTACAGAGAGAAGCTTCAAAGAAGCACAAAATACGAGGGTAAAACATTAAGTTAGTTACAAAAGATAAGAAACATTAATTTACCATGATAATCACTTTGAAACAATTTTATTTTTCAACCTAATCTCCACCAATGTTGATGCACTTATCCCATCGTTTTATCAGCGCCCCAATTCCAGCTGAATAAAAGTCTTTGGATTACTGTCTCATCCACAATATTACTTCGTGTTGAACGTCGTCATCATCGTCGCCAGATGAAAATCGCTTGGGGCTAAGTCTGGGCTGTAAGGTGTATGCTGTAGCACTGACCAACCAGACTTAGTTCCAAGCGATTTTAATCTGTTTGGTCTACTGAAACAACATCTTGGAGACAAACACCTTGCAGATGTGATTATCATGGTAAATTATTTTTTCCTATCTTTTGTGACTTACTTAATGACTTACCCCGGTGCTAATGTAATAAGTGCTCAAGATCACAATTAATTTCATATCACAGATTTTAAAAATAAATTATACATTTTATAATTCACATAACGATTTATATAACCAATTCAATATCAAAGAGTTTCCTGAGATGATATCCAATAAATAAATAAAAATATATTATGGTTCATAACACTTTAAAATAGGAATTTGTTCCAAAAATCGTTTTGTTCTTTCACATTATCGTATCTTGTATATGAAGAACCTTTCATCAAACAGTTTTCTTTCCATATGGAATTCCTTATTGCTTGTATAATAGAACGCCGATACCATATAACAATGATAAATTATCCAAAGGAAATTTTGCTTCTTCTTCCAAAAATCACTTTTTCGCGATTTGCAGTCTGTGGAGAATTGATTTTCTAATGGTTAAAGTTCAGTTTTTAAAGATTTCAGATTTTATTTGGTTTAAAAATGTGAATTAAAGATAATTAGAAGTCATTGAATAAAATAAATTTTATCCTATATTTGAATGAAAAAACCTATACCCTTTTTAATGGATGGTAGGTTCTTAACACTAAAAAATGAATACATTTTATATTAATTCAGTGTTAATAAATTTAATTTTTTCTTGCGATAGTAATAATTTCTTCATTAAGATCGGATGGTTAAAAATAAGATCATAGATAAAACTGGTGATTTAAAATTTTCTGAAGTGATAATAGCTTCCGTATTTTGAATGTAAAAGAAGTGTTGTAAAAATTGAATTTAGAGATGTTAATAATATATTCCCTTTAATTTTAGAGAATATTTTACTCTATAGGAATACTAACAAATTTAAAATAAATCACACTTTTTTTATGAAACTGCACATGAAAATGAAATTAAGTGTTAATTTAATAAAACAATATTTATTACATTCCACGTTTATTCAACTTCATTATAAAACATATTAGCTTTATGGCTTTATTTATAATAAGTGATTTTCTAAACCATGTTTAAAACTTCGCTAAAATTATTTAACTTACATACATAAACGAACCAAAAGAGAAAATACTTGTGTCATCTGCCATTATTAAAGGCATGCCACAACTTCATGAAATTAAAATTTCAATCTGACAATAAGCAAAGCACGATTACGTTTACCACTGACCTTCAAAGAAACACTTTTAATGCTAATGTACATTCTAAAATTTCAGTGTAAAACTAAATATATAAGTGTTTTTCATCATTAGTATTGATTAAGTTGTCAGCTTAAATGGATATGAATAATAGAGGTAATTATAACTAATTGAAAGGCTATCTTCTCTTAGTTAAACCTTATTAATTATTATCCCATTAAACGTGAAGTACGTACCAGGATGGCAATTACTTCCTGTTAAAAGTTGCGTTGTATTTATTTCTAGTGACTTGAACCCATTATTGGTGAATTATAAATATAGTTAATTTCGTTTAAAAATAAATTTCGTAGTTTTTATAAACCGCATGGGGAGACTTTCTATTGATAATTTGCTTTAATTTAATTAATAAAGAAAATAAATGTTGTTTTTCTTACTTTTGATTAGTAAGAGGGAATTAAATGATCGTGACGATATTTTACTGCTATTCAAAGATAAACAAAAAAATCTTTACACAAGAAAGAACAGCTGTAGCCTAATCAAAAACAGTTGTAAGAAAGGAAAGTAATCAACTCGAGAAATAATTTTTACTGCCGATATACATTAAATTGAGATGTACCTAAACATCAGAAAGTTTCCTTTTTATCCTTAATATTTAATTTCAACAGTCAACATCTGATTTCATTAAATTTCATCGTACCTTTTGAAAGATTCGGTTGTTAAAGATGGCTTTACCAAGAATGTTTAACGTGTGCATAATTTCGAAAAAATTGAGAATTTAAATATTCTTATATTTAGTTTAGTGAAAGTGGCTTTTTAATTTTATCTTTTTGTTACAATATATCCAAAACTTTTCAAACGATCCGTAATTTAGTTAAAATTTTTAAAGCAAATGAAAATTTATTTCATTTTGTTTATTTTATTCAGTGAAAAATTAGTTCAGCACATATAATTTTTAATAATGACTTAATATATCTTATCTTCATTCAATATCAGGTCTTTTTTCATTTAAAATTACTTTTAAAACTAGAACTGCTTATTACTGAAATGTATCAAACCAATATTTAGCAAGAACTAAAATAAAATTTAACATGGAATTCGTAGGATTGAATTCCATTGATTTCCCGAACACTTTAGCTCCCATTTTTTTAATTTTTAAAAGATGAGAAAGAAGAACCTTATTCCTTTTTTTAACAGACATTTTACCTTCGAAAAGAAACTTACAGATAAAACGCAATTTATCGGATATCCTTAGTTTTTGTTAGTATACTTATATTGCAAAATGAAAAAAAATTATTTGCATTAAGTTTTTATTAATGCCTCTACAAACTAAAGCAACGTAAATTTGTTTGACCATTCTTCAACAAGTTTCGACCCCCAATCATTAAGTAATAGTTCGAGTCACCAATAGCTGAACTATTTTGAGGAATGCATTTAAGTTTATTTAAGACAAGTTTAGGCTTGCCTAACAGCAGTTTATAGGGGCGTGTTTTGCTCATTACGTACAGAAGTCATTAAAGTTGTGAAACGGTGGTGTATTCATCAAACTTCCATAAACACTCTTCTGTTGAAATATGTCAAGCTGAAGCTATATTCTCCGTCCTTGTGTATAAGCTTACCGAGAAGTTTACTGTCCAAATGCTAGATGGCTACTGGCAGAGGAAATTTGTTTTCCTGAAAAACTAAGTGCGATATATTTTTTTTTCTCATAGGACATGAAGGCTTTCAAATTGAGAAGAGTTTAGTTTAGTTATATTAACGTCTCGTTTTGAAGCAACACGAGGGCTATTTTGGGACGGACTGCGTAATTTTGAACCGCGGTCAGATGACGAGGACGACACCTGAGTTTTTATACTATGGGGTTTCAATATTTGACTTTTTTATATATCTGATTTTTACTGCTTTTTCTGTGTTTATTTGTTTGTTTCTTTTTCAATTCCTATCTATTTTTATATATTTTTACTGTTCCTTGTTTGCCCGAGCAGTAAATCAAGCTATTTTCTCCCCACCGAGGTAGGTCGAACCATGTTTACACTCCCAACCCTCTTGTATTTAAAATTACTGCCCCTGTTTGGGCAATGACTGTATCATCTTATTGTACCCAATAAATCCCGTCCTCCACATGCTGGTGGAGCTCTCCCCGCTGGTCCTCTACCGGCCTTACACCCTTTTTGGGTAGGCCGGGCCAGTGTGGGTATTTTTACGCCACACCAACGGGAGGACGTTTGGCCAATACGTATGATTTAACTTTCAACAGGCCCATACACGGCGGATCTTCAGTGGAAGCCCCCAAAGCCAGGACCTTACCACTAGACCACGGCCCCTCAAACTGTGAGGAAACAACGTTGCATTCTAAAATGTGCTTTAAAAATAACTGTTATTTTGTACTTAATTTGTCAGAACGCTTTTATTATATATTGTTAATCTGTTGTCTAATCAGGGCAATATAATTTAATAGGATGATTCAGAATTCAGCATAGAGACATTTAGGGGATTAGGACAAAATCACAAAAGAAGGACAGTGAAGACGACTCATGAATAACCTAAAAGGTGCTGTTTGAAAACAATTTAGGTGGACTTCAGCGCTACTCATTTTTGTTGATTGCTTATGCACAATCATGTCATAATTTACGAATGAAGTGTTGGTAGACATGCCGGCCTCAAAGCAAGTATTTCGATTGCCGCTGCAAATGTACACGAAATGGAGGGTTTTTATTAAAGCATTTGCTCTATTCACCGCCACAAAAATGTGACTTCACAATAAAGTGGCATTTAATGCGTGAAAACATTTGTGATGCTCTGTTTCTGAGTTTTTATATTCTTAGGTGGTAAATTATAAATAATTTGCGACCTTAGCTAATTTTTATAAAGCTGGATTAATAAAAATGTGGTTATTTTTTAGAATAAATTTGTTCCTCGCAATTAATGGCAATAAATTGTGAAGTAAGAGTCGACAGCATTCATTAGCAATTTATATAATCATTCGATACCATTAATTATCATGGTAAGTATTAATCAATATTATGTGCAACAAACAACAGCAAAATTATTTATTTTAAATTGTATGAATAAAAGATAATCGCCAATGATCATTAAATGCCTTTACAGATACATATTTGTAGGAATGCAAATTTTTGTAGGAAATGCAGTAATTACGAAGAAAACGTTTTCCTTTTCATTAAGAACTATAGCGGTTAATAACTGCAGTTATTCGCTTTTTTTACATGAATTAATATTATTAACCCTCTGAGCGGCGCAAACGTCTTTTTACGTTTATCATGTTCAGTTCCAAAGCAGATAGCTCGTATTTATATGTATATTTTTAAAACAATCATGGATAAAGTATTCTTAAGATTTCAGAGATATAATTAAATATAAAAAAGATCGATTCATTTACTTTCAAAGCTAAGTTTTCTAACTTCTATCTAAAAGTTCAAAATAATTGGGCGCTCATTCCAATGTAAATGGAAAAACTTTTGGCGGCATTTCAATGCTCCAAGATTAAAAGCATTAAAATATTTTTTTATTACTGTGAATAATGTAAAGTTAGTTATTTTGATATCTTAATTAATTTGTTTTAATTTCAGTTTTATAGTTAGTAAAAATTTTTAAAATAAGTTTCTGGAAAAATTCTGAATTTATAAGTTGAAGATAATTTAAATGAATATGAGAATCTTTTCACCAATTTATTATAGTGCTTTGTGAATTTTTTATAATAATCAAATACATTTCAAAACTGTTAAATTTTGTTTCAGAGTAGTGGAATGCTAAATTAGATATTTAGGTCCTGTGTTTAATTAAATTATTCTGAAAGATAGAGAAATTTTCTAAACCTACAAATTTTCTCTACAAAAATTTAATAATGTAAATATGTATTAAAATATTAATTAAAGTCTTTATATAATTTCTATAAAACAGGCGCGTTTATAAATTTAATTTTGAAAAACCTTCGTTATACAGCTAACTAAATGAAGATAGATAATATAAAATATTTTACATTTTGAAAGTAGCATATGAATAAAATATTTAAAGAGTAAACTGAATTTGAACATAAAATATTAGCTATTTGGAAATAAAAAATGGTTGATGCAGAGATTACCTACAGAATGATTAAATTTTGGTACTGGATAAGTACATATTACAAAATTAAACAAATGTACTCTTTTTCAACTCATGACTTGAAACATTTTCTCCTTTGAAAGATTTTGTCAGAAACTCCAAATTTTCTGTACCCTATTAAGGGTTTGAAACCTATTGTTCTATTGCTGACAATTTTGATACTCTGTTTTTATTCACAGTAAGGATGCACAATATTGAGGTATATATTCAGGTTTTCCCATGTATTAAACATCTGAATTTTTCATTTGCATGCTAACGTATGACAATATTGGCTGTTTATATTGATCAGATCGTTTCACTTCGGTTTGGATAGAGTCAGCGCGTTAGGATGAAGATAGAAACAGATTAGGATGCAGAGAAGAGAGGAAATAGCTATTGCAATAGTGGAGGGCATGCTGAGTCGTACATGCATTGATTGATTTCACATGCGATTGCAATAACGATATAGCGTATTATAACTTTTCTTTTCGTCTGATTTCGTTCCCACATGTTATTTCAACATGGTTATTAACTCCTATGATGCTGTTATTTTTTTATTAACTCCATTTACAGTTGTTATTAGTATGTAACTTATGTTGTTAGTATGCATGTGTAGAAAACCTTATCTTAGAATTAGTTTTTGAGTACAAGGTGTGTATAATTACTTCTTAATTCTTATGGTCGTAACATAACATTCTGCGAATAAAAAAAAAGAAGAAAAATCGAAATTTTGCCGCCAGAGAACGTATTGCTCCGAAAACCAGAAGTACAAATGAATTTTTTTTTATTTCGAAGTGATGTAATAACTGTTATAAAACCTACAAACATTCGCAGATAACTTGTTCTCAGTGTTCTCGCCACTCACATTGTTATTGTGTTTAAGATATCGTTCTTTATCAATTAAATTGTGTTTATGAATATGTTTTTTGTGTTTAAGATATCATTCTTTATCAGTTAAATTGTGTTTATGAATATGCTGCTTCCGCAACCGCTGCTCTGTGAAATATCAGACTTTGTAAGGGGCTTCGAACATATCTAATCACTGCTAAAGATCTGCGAAAATGATTGTAAAATTTGAAGAAATGGTATCGGTGTCTGTTCATCCTGGATGAGGAAAAAAGCCCTTTTCCTTAAAGGTAGTAGTGAATGCCATTGAATCTTCAACTTGTTGCAGTAGTTGAACTTTCCATCTTCAAACTTTCAGGCCAGCGCTAATGTCGGCAGCAAGCTCTCCGCGAATGTTTGGAAGTTTTATAACAGCTACCGTAGAAAATCGAGAAAACATGAACATAAGTTCTTCGGGTTTTTATTACAATAACCTCTTTGATGGAACTAATTGTTTTTATTCATTGAAAGTGTTCCCATTCTTTTATTTAGTCATACACAAAATTTCAGGTTTTTTATGTTGAATGTCTGAGGCTGTAGGCAACTATGAATAGAGGAACTATAGTTATAGACACCTTTTATTCTTATCAGTGTGCAAATAACCTTAAATACAGCGCTCTTGAGGGCCCCCTTTTCCCCTCTTTGTTCGCGATTGACTGAAAAGTTTTGCCAATCAAGAAGTCCAAACATCTCTTGCTTAAATTCTATCACTTGTACCTAGAAACTGATAGGAATTTAAGATATACACAAAATGTACTTAATACTAATTATCGAAACAATATACTTTCGTATTATATTTAAGGATTGTATATACTACCTACTTTCAGTTCAGAGCATACCAGAACATGTAAAAAATGTGTGCCTATGAAAAGAAAGATATTACTTTCTTTCAATAAAATCTTTAATCGTAAACAACTACATTTTTTCCCATTAGGAAGCGTCTTTAGTTCACATATGCTGTACATATGTATTTTTCTTCTGAACTCTAATGAATTTTTAGTAGAAAGTGCTAAACAAACATGGTTTCTTGAAGTTCTATTTTCTTTCTTCAGTTTGAAAGTTTTCCTTCATTTCAAAGGAGGCTCTTATAGTAAATCATATTAGGAACTGAGTTTCTTGTCTCGATTAAGGTAATCACTGTCTTCTACTTTTCTTTTGAAAAGTTTGAACAAAAATCTTCCTAGAAGTGATTAAAATCAGGAAAAAAGTTTGAAACAAATACCTCTTGTACGACTCTCAAGGTCATTACAAGGAAACAGAAAATAGAATGAATGGAATTGCTCGCAAACGATATCTTGCAATTACGAGAATAGGCAATTAAGTCGGATTCTCATGTAGGTTCTAATAACTCTTTTGCATGTGAGGCGTGTTAATTTGTGGATAAAACAATACACAATAGATGTACCTTTATAACATTTTCATACATATTTTTTGTAGTATTTTCGCATCCTATAATGAATGAACCTGTTTAATAAATCCAATGGGATGTTTTCTCCTTGACTTTCTCATATAAACATTATTGCCAGTTTTCTGTTTGAAATAGTAGCATAGCAACGAAAATCGGGTATGCTTTTCGAGCCTCCTCCGTTCAACCAATTGGGTCCGAAACTAGATACAGGTCTAAAGTTCTACTGTCTATTTTATATATCAGATTTCATTTATTTAACTGGTATTTTTGAGATATGACGTTAACATGCTCACTAGGGTGTGTAAAAAAACTTTAAAAAAACATTGCTCCCAGGGTATTTCCTGATTCAATTTGGTCCAAACAGATAGCGTATGAAGTTTCAGCCCTCGAAGTTTATTGGAAAGTTTACCTGTAAAGCCCTAAAATTTGAAAAAAAGTTACCAAAATGTTAAATGTTTACAATTTTTTCAGAAATTTATATGGTTACCAATGTCGTAAAACTGGTTTCTATCCGCATTTTTTCTTAGAATATAAACACAAATAAGTATTAACTGTACCCTTAGAAACTTATAACTTGAGGAAAAAAGCATAAAATTATAAATAATTGCAATAATTCTGGGTTGTTGCTTTATAGAAACACCATACAATAGTTACTGTATATTCACAATAGCATCTTAAAAATTGGCTAAAATATTAAAGAAGTATATAAAAATGAATGCAGTGGATAAGTTAAAATCAACAGTTTTATTTGACAGTTTATCACGTGGCATTAAAATAAAAAGATTAAACACTCGCAAAAATTAATTATTCAAATAAATTGTAAAAATTCAAATAACTGTCAAATAGTCTCATGTGATCACTTTAACTACTTTAAAATTTATTCAAAACTGACTTTTTAAAGCAAGGAGGATTTTGTTTTACTTTCTTTAACAGACTGAAGTATATTTTAAGTTTGTTATTCATTTTTGGTTATCGATTGGCTGAAATCTTACATCAGTTTTACCCCTCGTTCGGCTTTGCCATTTTTACTTTTAAGTTCTTGATAAAAGTTTTGATTTCTTTGAACCTGAAATCTTCTTACCAGTCCTGAGGATTGTTTTTCAACCATGCACAATCTTGGTTCAAAAAGTGAAAAATCAACTGACTTTGATCCAACCAGCTAATGCAGTTTGGTAGTTTGATTTAAAACAGAGAAAACGGAGACACTAGGGAGTGATTTTCCATGAGCTTTGTTTTCATTAATGATACTACTACCTTCTTTTCAGAGTTTGACACTTTCTTAGAAAATAAAGAATATCTTATAGCTTTTTTTGTCAAATACTACAAATGTCTACTAAAAATTAAAAGGGCAGCTTGCGCAACTTCAAGGTCGTATTTCTCGTACATGTTTAGGGACTCCCAAAGCATCAGATTATTTACAGGAGCATCTTCAGCTTTTTGGGCATTCAATCAAACAAGAACGAAAGCGTTGAACAAAAATATTTCATGCAGCTTTTGGATTTTAATGTTGTCATATTTTAGTTGTTTACTGAAAGCATATGTCTTTGTCGAGTAAAGCATTGTATACTAGGGTGGGCCGAAAAACACTTTTTTTCGAAATTGCTATTCTAATAGTGCGGAAAGGGTTCTCTCTGGGTTCAATAAACACGGTGTAAAATATTTTTTTGATTGGATAATATCTTCTGCCCCCGCATCGCACTTGGAGTTTGGAAATTTGGGTAAAAATTGCAATTTTTACTCGGTGTAGGAAATATAATTATTTTTCAATATTGCTATTCTAATAGTGCTGAAGAGGTGCCCACTGGGTTCAATAAGGAAGGTGTAAAATATTTTTTCGATAGAATAATATCTTCTGTTCCAGCATCGCAATTGAAATTTTGCAATTTTTGAAAAAAGTTCACTTTTTTATGTGTTATAGAAATAAATCAAACATGAAAAATAGAAGGGTACAAACATTGTTTATTGTTGTATTGTATTATACAATTGATTATATTACCTGAAATTATTAAATAATTGCTGAGTCATAATATATCAATATAATATTTGTTAAGGATATTGTAACCATAGAATGTTATGACATGCCAATACCAAAAGATTACTTGCATTTAATCAGCAGGAAGAGGCTTGAAATCAGCCTTATTGTCGAATTCAGGCATCGGGAAAAGAATGTGTATCTAATGAACCCGACTCTATTTTGAAAGCCATAGACCTTAATGGATGTTTCTGTCACTAACTTGGCACACCGTTCCACTGCCTGTGTGTCATATGGGAAGTGAACGAAGTCCCATTCTGGATTTTTCTTATCACGCACAATGGATCTAAACAAGGCAGTGGATATAATACGGAGGATTGGTGGAGAAGTAATGGTAATTGAAGATTAGTCAATCATTTCCGTATAGTCAGCTGCTTCAAAATTAAGTTATGGTGGAGAAAGACACGTACTGACTTTACATTGAAAGATGACACTCTAGACTTAATTATACGTCGTGCAGCAAGTTCTCTGATGTGCGGTCTTTCATCCTTCAACATACACAGCAAGATATTCTCAGGATGAGCGAAGAACGAATTTCTACAAATTACTCCATCAACGACGTCCTTGAGGTCTTGAGATAAATACCTGAATCTAGAAATAGTATTCCACACATGCTTAGCTCAATATTTAAGCGAGTGTTTAGACTTTATGTTAAACCAGTTTGGAGTGTAAACTTTCATAACAAACTCAGCGATTTATTCGAACTTCAAACAAGAAGCTGGAGAACTAACATATAATCTTAGACCTCTGTTGGCTGTTGTCAGCCAGCGGAAATGTGATAATGTACCAGGACTGCGTATAGCCAGCTCATCAGAACAATTTCCCAATCGCAACGCTTGAGATATTTCTAATAAGTACGTTTGATCCTTGTTTAAGTCACGTCTATCAGTTGTTGGTAATTCGCCGTCAATAATTTCGAAAGTTGTAACTGGCAAAGTTTCACATGTAAGGAGCGCATTCCCAAAATTACCGGAATATGATTTTGGGCCATTTGTTGGCACATCCAACGTTTCAAACAGATGCCTCAGAGTAAGTAAGTGTTCATTAAAATGCAGAAGATATATTACCCACTGCAGAGGTTTACCAAGTTTCAATTCCAAACACCGAATTTCCATCCGGTATTAACAGATGTGCCGTCACAGCCAATTGCCGAAAGCTGGGAAAGATCTCTTGTGATCCCTTCAAAATATCCGATAATAGTCGCGGAAATCTGTTTTGAGGTGCCAAATGATGAACTGAAATGAGTAATGTAACGTGAACCCAGTTCTGCAATAAGACATAACCGTTCCTCTTTTGCTTTTCTTGTGTATCTTTTAGCATCTACCCTCTCCTCTATCAATGTAAAATCTTTATGACCATCGAAGTACAGCCCCTTCAACGGTAATGTCTGAGATTCGCTTAAAGCCTGGAATTTTACATCCTTTCTAACTTTTGCCTTTTCCCTTCGCAGCTTGTTTTCGTCAACCACCAAATCTGAGTTGTTGCTAGTTGTGAGACCGACATCGTGAAGAACACTTGAAGCAATTGCAGCCACAGCCCGGTACCAGAAGCCAAACCTGTCGCCAACCACAGCAGTTGAAGGGAGGTCGAGTCGCATTTGTGATGATTTAGCTACAAACGGGGTTAATTGTTTGTACTTGGATCAGTAAGAGAGATTAAACGGTTCGATGTTGATGGTTTTTAAGTGTTCAGATTTAAAATTACTTCAGATATATCTGAAGAACAATCCGTTTCTTCATCTTCATAATCTACATACTCTGAGCTAGGTGTTGCTTGTGTATGATTTAAATATAAATTGTGAGCCTTTCTACCAGAATTATCAGCAATATTCCGAAGTCTCTTCCTGTATAAAAAAGACAAGTAAAAGTGTACTTTTTCACAAAAATTGCAAAATTTCAATTGTGATACGGGAACAGAAGATATTATTCTATCGAAAAAATATTTTACACCTTTCTTATTGAACCCAGTGGGCACCTCTTCAGCACTATTAGAATAGCAATATTGAAAAATAATTATATTTCCTACACCGAGTAAAAATTTCAATTTTTACACAAATTTCCAAAATCCAAATGCGATGCGAGGGGCAGAAGATATTATCCAATCAAAAAAATGTTTTACACCGTGTTTATTGAGCACATCACCCTTTCCGCACTATTAGAATAGCGATTTCGAAAAAAAGTGTTTCTGGCCCTCCCTATTGTATTCATCCACCTGACTTTGATAAATGCTCCACGCATTTGTCAATAAACACACTGGGGGAGCTTCTCTTCACACTATTAGGACAATCTCGGTAAATTCCCTGTAGTCACTGACTGCAGGGAATGTGTTGTAGTCAGTGACTACAGGGACCAAAGTCATGGTTGATTTTTCACTTGTTAAAATAAGATGGTGCCTGATTGGAAAACAATCCTCAGGCCTAATAAGAAGATTTCGGGTTCAAAGAAATCAAACCTTTTATAAAGACCTTAAAAGTAATAAATTAATAAACTTAAATGCTACTTCAGTCTGTTGAAGAAAGTAAAAAAAACACAAAAAACTCCTTGCTTTAAAAGTCAGTTTTGAATAAAATTTTAAGTAGTTAATGACATGAGGTTATTTGACAGTTATTGGAATTTTTACAAGTTATTTGTACAATTAATTACTGTGAGTAATTAATCTTTTTATGTTAATATTACGTGTTAAACTGTCATTCATCATTTTATACTTCTTTTTTTCCTCAAGTCATAAGTGGCTAAGAGTACAGTTAATACTTATTTGTGTTTATATTCTAAGTAAACATGTCCTTAGGAAAATACATAAACCAATTTTGACACATTAATAACCATATAACATTTCTGAAAAAATTCTAATATTTTACATTTTTGTAGCTTTTTTTCATGTTTTAGGGCTTTACAGGCAAACTTTCCTGTAAACTTCGAGGGTTGAAACTTCATATATTCTCTATTAGGAACGAAAGGAATGGGAATTTTTTTATTTATTTGAGACACCCTAATGCACACATATGAACAGAATGTCGCCCCTAAACCTTGTACTTGTAACCATTATAGTTATTATGCTTTTCGGTTGATACTGGACACACGATTAGACAAACCGACAGACAGTCATCCTATTTGTGGGTTTGGTCTAAAATTTGATATAGACCTACATTCATGGTTTTCCCATCTATCTCGTTTCGCTTTCGAATTATTGTGTTTATACGCAAGGAAGGTCAAACAGACCATTGGTATATTTTTCTGAATTTGTTAGCATTTTACACGCATGCATATAAAATTCGATTCAAATTTTTCATTCAGTTTTCTAATTTTATCATGTTTACAAACATGACAGCATAATTTCAAAAAAGTTTATCGGGCAGATTCATTAAAATCTCGAAGCCAATTTTTCTGACGATTACAATACTTTCTCTTTGTAATTTTAATATACGAGAAATTGAAAATCTGTGAATTTAATTAATTTAATTACGATTTTCTTTCACTCACAAAGAAAGTTAATGATTTATTAGTTACTATGCCTTGATGAAGTAAATATATTATATAAAGCTATCTATAGGATAAAAAGAACAAAAATTATTTTCATTTAATAAGTGTTCTTAATTTTGGAAGATGAAATATTTCGATTTACTAGATAATATCTGCAAAATGTTGTTGAAACATTTTATTAATCTCTGATAACACCTCTTAGCAATATCTTGTTCAGCACGCATATTCTGTCTTATAAAAAATCCCCATTTTTCCTGCTATTTAGTCTTAAGAAAAGTTGTATAATTTACCTACAACCTCAAATGTATCATTTGCAAGTTTTGTTCACAAAAGTTATTTTCTCCACTTTTTCATATTAAGTAGCATAATTACAATCCTTTAAGTTGTGTTTGCGATTATTTAACTGTTTGAAAATTAAATTTTAACCTTAATACAAGCTTCATATGAATGGACATTTATTTTATTCATAAAATAATTATTATTTTATTAAAAATATTTATAATTTGTTTATTTAATTTGAAATTATATATATCAATAATTATTTTGAGGAAAAAAAACGCATGCGGGATCGAACCCTGACCAATCGATTTGGAGATGAGTACGCAAGCTCCCACGCTGCTTCACCGCTGATCAAAGGACGTAATTTACTAGTTTATAAGTTGCGTCGAAAGTTTGAAGACTTTTTTTTTTCTTCGGAATTGGCTGGCTATGGACTTTCGTATATTAATCGATTAGCACTCTAAAGGTATACTACTGAATGATATATCATATGCTTATACACTAAACCTCATTCCTAACTGAATTTCCCAAGTCGTGCCCTCCCATTGTAAATGTTAATCCGTTTCTTTTATCTCTGTAAAGTGACTGAAAGTATAACGTTTATTTCTAAATTTAATTATCTGTCTTTCACAATTATTTGTAGCTAAGAAAAGCAACGAATTCATACTTCATGAAAATATGAGGTAGTTAATGGAATAATTTAATGTTGTTAATAAACAGTTTCGAAAAGAGATTGATAAATCTTTTCTTTAATAAAAGTAACAGAAGTACGACTCGAAAAAAGACTAAGCAGAACTAGATTTAGAGATATTTAATCAACATTAAAAATAATTTGTTTGATCTTTTCTTTGGCATTCTACATGCTCACACTGCTTTTATCAAATTAAAACATATCATATAACCTGAAGACATATATATTTCTACGGCAAAAGTGTTACATATAATATCTGAAATCGAAAAGGAAAATCCAAGCAATCACAGTATAAACATTTATAAAGTTTCTTCCGCTATGGAATTCTGAGTAAGACCTATCGATCATAAGGAAAGTGCGTGGCAAAAACTATTAATAAAGTTGGACTCACTCAAAGAAGAGAGCGAATTTGCGCCGAGCGATATCTGAAGATGCATACAAAATTTTCAGTCTACGTTACAGATGATTTAACTAAAAAATTCTTTTTGATTATCTTCTAGAGATCATCAATCGTACTAATGGAGCATAGAGATGATGAATGACCAAATAAGCATTCCAGATTCTCAATATTTATTCACTGTTTCGAAGTGCATTATTATTTTTAAGATTAGCTTCGAATAAGCGCATGTGCTTTGTGTATTGAAAGAATCAATATAACTAAAGCTTAAAGATGGCCTTATGTGGGCTTGCTTCCCACTTAATTTGTCTTTGTTAAGTCTGGGGGATTATTTTTAATTATACGCCTAATTCTATTTAGTGCATATGAAATGTGCATACAAAAATCTGTTAAGACAGGGATTCAGTGAGATGGAAATATTTTTAAATTGCTTCATATGTTTCTTATAAAATTATATCTCCTCATTTTTATTTCTCATTTCTTATGCATTAATTAAGACCTTACAATTTTCTTTAGAATCTTTTATTATTTTTAGCACCATCGATTAGTTTCAAATGGATGCACAGGGTGTTTCGAAAAGATTCAGACGACATTAAAGTTACGTCGTACATACGAAACCGAATCAGTTTTACACTGAAAAAAACAGAGGAGGTGGAGAGAACTTCACTTATTTATGCTGGAGGGCGTGTTTTTCACATAATGTGAATTGGGTAACCCTCACTGATTTTTTTCTGTAAAAATTCTTCACAGATCTAATATACGTACCTCAGCTGAGGACCTCTTATAGGAGAATTGTTGAAGGAGCAGAACGTGTCAGTGACTGACCTAGAATATTGGAAATTGTCCACCAGTCCAAGATGCGCTGTTGCAAATTTCTTATTGTTGCAATGACAACAATTTTTTGAAAAACCTATTTTGTATATATCTGCTCTAGAGAACCATCAATTCCTCAATTAATTAGTTCTCTTTTATCTGTTTATTGTATATTAGTCTCGTCTCATGAAGAATCCAGAGTAACAGCTCCATAGCCCATTCGAGGATCACAGTCCATCATATTATTTGTCATTAATGATATTAACTTTGTAATGAAAGAACTGTCTACGTTCAACTTTTTTCTAATTTATATTCCGTTAAATTCCGAAGGATTGAGAAATAGACTAAATTGTTTTGTTTCTTACGTTTCCAGAGAAAAATAAGCAATGAAATGTTCAAAAACACTTTCATAAGTATAATCACCTATTACCAAGGTTCTCAATTAACACATTTGATTCTGGTTTGCAGTTTTTCCCTTTCACAATCAAGGACATTCCTTTGTCCCCAATGAATTTTGTTTTTACTCCTTGGCGATAGAAGCAATCAAGATTTAACCGACACACAAGTAACGACATCTCCATTAGTTTCCTCTTCCATTTTTACGCCGACATTTCTCTCTGCAAGACGTAACCAATCCACAAGTATTGACATCTATTTGGATATCCTCCCCTCCGTTAATGTGGACTCCTTCATGCAGTTTTTCGCATTCACAATCAAGGACATTCCTTTGCCGCCAATGAAACATTTTTTTTACTACTCTGATACTTTCAGGCTGAAGAATTGCACATGCAAATATAAATCCGTGTCCAGACCTGGCTCTCTTTGCAACATAGGTTCAGGACACTAGGACAAGGCTTTACACACAGCTATTTTCCTTTTGTTCCAGCCCCGCCTATTAAACTGCTACAGATTCCACTAGTTGGCAGCCTGGTAAGGGGATGAGAGGCTGGTGTTGCTGTTGTTGAAATGGGAAAAACCAAACTAATTCCATTGAAAAGTAATTCATGAAATTTAACTTCCTGTGGCATTTAATATAGGCTGGTGTGTAACTTTTTCAGTCTGAAGGATTAGAAGCCCATATGCAAAGATCATACCATATGTACTAAGAATTAAGCCTCTTGAAAATTCGAACATTTTCCATGCAGTAAGAGATGCAGAATCGAATATTCCTATTTTCAGAAGTAAAAAAACCATTCCTGTTTTCTTTCGTAGAATAACCGTCTGGATCGTTGTTTTTAAGCTATTGATTTCATTTTTGACTTTGGAGGCAGTCCATATTACGCGCAGAAAGGATATTTGATTGATAAAAACACATCCCAATACATTAGCAGTTGCTGAAGAATTCATTTCAAAGTAACCCAAACTATAGGCAAAGCTTGTAAACATTAACGCAACATTGAGAGATATTACAAAGAACATACATACTGAAAGATAGTCCTCTGTTTCTGTAACAACCAAGAACAGTTGAATGGCTTTTTGGAACGCTAGCTCTATAGTTTCTTCAGAATGACTTTTCTGTAGGTTCTTTGTAAGATGCTGGAACATTCTTTGTAGATTCACGCATATGTAGATGTACAGCAGACTAACAGACAAGGGCAAGAAAAGCACGAAGAAGTTATAGAAAAAGCTCAGTAGAAAAGCTACTAAAAGAGGATTGCTCTTGTTACTCATTCCAAACATCGTGGATTCTTGATATTCTTCAGCCTGTTCCATCGAAAGATGTCCGGTCATCACTGATGCAAATATGAAAGGATAAGAAAATATCCCAAACAAGAAAGTATAAAGCAGCAGATTTTGCATTTTACTTCTAGAGCTCGGAAACATTTGTGAAATCTTTAGAATATTTTTCATTAAGATCATAAAGTTCTTTCTTTGTCGTCGAACAGAATGCCAAATGATTAACACTAAGCATTCTCGAGTAAAAATAAATATAGAAAGTTTGATGGTATAGTTTAATTTACATACTTGGAAAATAGCCATCAGAAATCTATACAACAAATACAAATGTAGTGAGATACCTACGATAACCATGGTTATATGTTTGATTCTTGTTGAAATTTTGAAGTGAAGTCCAACAATGCTGAAAGCAAAGATCAGGTAGCTGAAGAAGCGCCACATTCTTTTGAATCTTCGGCATGGTATGCAAGGACGCAAAGATGAACAGCATTCGCAATGTTCATTCCTTTGTTGCAAAAAATTCCTTTTGCAATAATGAGTATCATCCTGGTCTACCAATCCAATCTTCATTTTTATTTCTTCACATCCGCGAGAAAATTAATTCAATTTTGGGAAATTATATAATCATGAGCCAATTTAAGATTAATTTTCAGTTCTTTCTTAATCGAGTTAAACAACGACAAAAGGCTGGCGTTACCAAAGCATGATTAGTTGTCTGATATTTTGAAGAATTATTTTTATAATGAAAATCAATAATATTTTTCTTTAAATGCTTGAGTGATAACACATTTCGAATACTCTTTGATTGTACTATAGGCAGATGGATTCCCTTTACTGCCGTTTTTACCAAACTTCAAAAGAAAAGTAAGGGAATGAAGTGTTAGTTTTCCCAGAACATTTTCAGAAAGAAGAAAACTCGATAATATTTACTTCAACTTCTTTTATTCTATTCCACAATGGCTTTATTTGTATGAGATTCGGTTCTTTTCTCTCTAATTCTTTATTTATTGCGTGGGTGTTGAATATTAAATAAGCAACGATGCGCCAATTACACGTTGAAACAGATCGATAACTATTGAATTTCATTATTTGCTTTTGTAAGTAATGCACCGTTTGTAGGTACCAAAAAACATTAGAACTTGTATATAAAGAGTGGTTTTGTGACATTTTTTTCAATATTATTTGATGGAATAAGAAAATATATTGCACATAATGAAGGAATAAATAGCATGTCCGTCGAAAAAATGAATTATGTTTTGAATTATTTACTAACCATAAAGATATAGCTTTCTATTTCATACTGGATACATCAATATTTCTTATAATTTTGATTTTAATTCATTATCAAGTTTTGCAACTAACATAGATTTCTTCAAAATCTTCGTTTTTCATTTATTTCTAGAAACAAGGGCATTCATTTAGCCACATAACTGTTAATATTTTCAACCTGTGAGCTCCAAATAATGCCTCTTTTTTATTACAGTTGGCCGTGCAGTTTAGCTGCAGAATACATTATCTTCTACTTAAATGTCTGCAACTATGAAATTTAAGTAATGAGAGTAAATCATCTCTACTGAAATCATGCATTTTTTCTTATCCATGTGATAATCAAAAAAAGCAAGCTTTACAGTGAAAATCAAAGAATTAAATTTGGTAGAGTAATAACTTATTTGAAATTTCGCTCTTTTTTAATGCAATATTTACAACCTCATTCCATATCTACGATATATATAAAGACAAAGTGTTTTACTTTAATTGACAAATAAATTCTAAAAAGTTCTAAAAATGCAATCTAATAGTTTTCGTTTATTTTTTCGTCTTCATTCAGAACACAAATCTAATAAGTTTTTAGACAGCTAATTATAAATATTCAAACAGTGCTAATGTATTTGCAATGATATGTTTAAAATATTTCTTACTTACAAATCGAATCAATTATTCTACATGGAGTGTTTGTACAGTTTCAAAATTTTTTTCCAAGTGTAATAACTAAAAACATAAATTAAATTTGTAGAATTCTTAAAGCAAATAAACATCTTAAAATAATAAATTTCATAAAATAATTAACAATGGACAACAAATTTTATTCTGATTTTCATTTCTATATCCAAAAATAAACAGAATGGATTAGTTCAAATTAGGAAGAAATTTAAAGAATTTATTGCTAAAAAATGTGTTATTTAAATTATAGAAAGAAATCGTGTTTTGGATATTGGCTAATCATTCATTTTGATATGAATAAATATTAATCTATATTTCTATTTGAGTTTTGGAAGAAAATGTCTTCAAAAACTATTTTTAAAAAATTTGCTTGCTGTGAAGTATGCATTTATTTTTATTTGCATTCATTGTAAATTATAAGATTTAAAATTTGATATTATTATAACTTGATCTAAAACTATTTAATCAGATTTCCGAATTCAAGTATCTGTGCCCATTCTATCTTACTTTCCTTAAGCCATCTATATTGCAAAGATTTGGTTTTACAGAGTCCCTCTGATATAACGATCAATCGTCGTTGTCTCCGTTTTTTCCTTCTTCTGTTTTCGTTGTGGTTTTATTATTGTACTAGAAAAAGCGAAACATGTCTCAAATAACTTAAAAATTTATTTTATTCTCCTTTGAGTTGCTTTCCTTCGCTTATTTTCCCTTGAAGTTGTTTTCTCACTCTGCTGTGGGAGAGTAGAGTATCATGTGAAATATGGAATCTTTTCATGAAAAGATGTTTATGTCACTGAATGAACACAGTAGCCCAAAGAAATATTTAAGAAATATCGTCTAGATATGGTCTTTTCTTACGTGATAACAGCTTCTACTGAAAGTTTATTTCGATATTTTGAAACTCAAAAAAATCTCTTTCAGCCTATGATGTGAAAAAGAGAAATCTAGGCTGAAAGCTCTTATTCATATACTCAATATGCAAACCTAAAAATTGAGTATAAATGTTTGATATAATACCCGTACTTGAAACTGTTTCATATTTCAAAATACTGTAAATGTTCTGATTTTGATCCCTCCAAAACAATTGGAATAATTATGAAATGCCAATTTTACATTTGTTCTTATTAAGAATTCTGAGTGATTGTCAATCTGAAATATTTTCTTGATACACTGAATTGAGAAGAGACTGATTATAAATTTCAGATAGAGTATCAAGCCTAAATTTAGGATAACCAAGGTAATATTTTTTTAAAAATTATTGAATTTATATCATCAATACCTTCTTTTAGTGTATTTTTCTTGGTTTTTAAGCTCTATTCCTTACCAATGTCCTGTACGCGAAAGACCAAGTATCCAATTCTTGTTTTCATATCTCCCATATTCCTGGTAATATCTTTTAAATATATACCAAAAGCAGAAATGAGAATAAAAATCGATAAACAAAAGCAATTTTTAAAACACGCTTTTATTTAATGCATTAATTTTTTTCATTTTATTTATTTTCTACTTTTAGTCTTTAATTTATATTTCTCTACCTGGTACACCCGACGTTGCTTGGGATGAAAATACATTCATTTTAAAAACTATAATGTAAAATTTACTTTTATATCAAATATTATAATGCACAAAATCTTCTCATGGTCTGTAGGGAACTTGGCTATAGTAATCCCTCGAAAGGGAAAAAAACAAAACTGTGTCTCCCCCATCCCGCAGGGATTTCATTTCAAATTGTTATTGACCCTACACCCATTAGAGTTTAGAAAATGATCCGGCCTTTGGCCATGAGTAAAACCTTCCATTTTATATGTTTGTGTAGTAGTATTCGTGAGTGTGTTTGTCAATAAACCATAAAAGACAAGCTGGATATCATCATTGACTTTGAAATAGAAACCACTACATTTTTTATAAAATGAAAAGAACTACAGTAGAACCCTGGTAATCCGGACACGCGCTAATCCGGAACCCTCGGTAATCCGGACGGTCCATAGAGAATGATGCAAACCCGCATCCTGCGCTGATCCAACCGATGGATCAGAAGGTTATTCAAAATATCAAGCTGGGATATCGCAAGTTGCTTCTTACGAACATTCTCAATGATCCTGTGCACAATAAAAACTTGGCAAAAGCACTGAAAAATGTGAATTTAAAAGATGTCATGTTCAATCTTGCTAACTGTTGGGCACCTGTGTCTACATTGCTGATCAACAAGTCGTGGAAAAATTTGCTTCCCAATTTTATTGATTCTGAAGTTGAAGAAAATGTGCAAACTGAAGAAATTCAGCTTGCATCACTCATTAACCAATTACAAAACACGAACCCTATGTCTAATACTGAAGCCTTCCAATGGGCTGCTGAGGCTGACGACATTTTGGCTCGAAATGAAATTTTAACAGACGACGAAATTATCAGGACGGTAACAGTCGAAGATGATGACTATGACGACGTCACCCCTGTAAACCCCATCAAAATTCCTCATTCTGAGACTGTGGGGCACTCATCATTTCATTACATTGGGCTCAAGAGCAAAATTTTGAAGCACACGAAATTATGCTCCTCAGACTTTTAAGAGACCGCGCATTTGAATTAAAAATTGGAACGGCCGCACAAAAAAAAAATCATTGAGTTCTTTGGACACTGATTATGTTCATTCACTTACATGTGCAGTAATTATGTATGTGCATATCATGTTCATACTGTATCATGTCCATTCAATTTAACCATACAATGTTAGTTCATACAGATATACCATAGTACCTATACATACAATTTTTGAAAAAGTGTTTTACGTTATTTTTAAAAACCTCGCCAATCCGGAAATCCCGCTAATCCGGACGTCTATGTACCTGAATTCGTCCGGATTAACGGGGTCCTACTGTAACTAGTAAATATGGAAATTTCTTTGAAAAACAATCCCCTGTATAATTAATCTGCAGAATAAACGAAATATTTAAATATATTAACAAAATTTGAAAGAAATAAATGCTAGAAAACTCTTGATAACAAATGTTTTTTTACTAAAAAGAGCAAAAATAAAGATAAACTGTCAAGTCGAAAGATTTCCGCTTTCGACCTGAGAAGTAAAATTCTCAGGTCGAATGCAGAAAGAAAGTTCATTGTTAAAAAACAACAAAACCAATTCAAATTGTTCTCTGACATATTTATTACTTCGAATATTAATATAAATAAACTATTTAATTAATTATCACGGAATCTTAACTAAAACCTCACTTACACTTCATAGTATTTGTGATCAAATTTGGAGAAAATCTATTCAGGATTTTGGATTTAAATACATCAGTTATACAGAAAATTGAAGCTTTCTTTTATTGAAAAAGAAAAGTTCCCTCGGAGGGGCGAACCTCTGACCTTTAGTTACGGATTCACCATCGGATTTGGTTACGATAATTATCTTTACTTTCCCTTTTTATTTATATAGATACTTCATGGTATTCGTGAGCAAAATTTGGAGGAAATGTATTTAGTAATTTAGTTTTATTATAGGCCACAAAAAATGGTTTTTCATTTTTATTTATACAGATATTTTAGAGTTCTACGTATATCAATGCTAGAGAAACTATAATTGTGTGTAGGAAAATAATATAGTAAATATATAATTGTTTGTAAGAATAAAAAATTAAAAAAGGTTTTTAAATCGCTCCTTCATTAGTATAGTATGAAGTTGAAAATATTTTTTAATTAAAAATATGGACATCCCAGTGCCAAGAAGCCATATCAAGAGTCTGCTTCAAAGAGAGTCCATCATCCGCACGCAAAAAGAATGGAATAATGAAGAAACAGGCAGGAGTGTTTACAACGTTTTGCCTAAAGTGAAGACAACTGTTACTCCATGGACTCCATGGCAAAGGCTCTAAATAATGTTCGTCACAAGCCACTGCCCATTTCCGACATACCTTAAACGATTCAACATCAGAAACAGCGATTCCTATGGCTGCGGAAACCTGGGAAACCCCTTAAACTATGCTACAAGCTGCCTGTTTATAACCTCATACCACATAACAAAACCGTCCAAACTACTTTGGTGGAAAAGAGTTATGAACAACAACAACTCTAGGGCGAAAATCAGAAAACTCATCCACTTCATCGCGGAAAACGAAACACTCTTTTTTCCAAAAGATGGTGACAACAACTATCCACAGACTCAATTAATCCTAGGTATTCATCTTCTCTCTTCTCCCATACATAAGGCACCACCCTCTCAAAGTCAACAACACAAAGACTTGAAAGAACTATCAGTTGATATTACTAGCTATTATATTCTTTTGTTCTAAGTGTCCTCTTTTCTGTATCCTTAAATTTCTTCCTTCTGTATCCTGTGTATTTAAAATGTAATTTTTTTTGCTCTGGCCCTTTCAATAAAGTTTCCCTCATACCCAACCAACAGACAGGGAGCCGTTCTGGCTCCGAGTTCGGGGTATGCTGAGGTGTTAAGTATTGTAAAAGCGTGTGGCGCTGAAAGAAATACTCAAAAAATTAATCATATTCATAATACATTTTAATTTTTAATAAATAGATGGAAATCTTGTTTCTTTTGGTATCCTTTGCTTTCATTTTCTTATAATATTGATTTCAATGCCTCTAGCTCTTACGATTTTGTTTATTTGTCCACAATTTAAATAAAAAAAAATAAATATTTTCTTCTTCTTAGTACATTAATAAAAGTTTGTTTTTTCGAAAACTTTTCTTTTTTTTTCTACGATTCAAGAAGTGAATAATATTTCTTATAATTAATTACCATAAATATTTTAGAATCTTCATCTAAATTTCTTCTCAAATTCATTACCAGATGGCGTTACTCATATAGAATAAAAAAAATATTTGAAATTAATAGATTAACTGATAATTAAGTTCTGAAAATGTTAAATATTGTATTGTCGTCCAGAATCAACATCTGTACTAAATTTCAGAATTATCGTGAAGTCAATGAAAATCCTATCGCAAAATTCCGTCCCTCAAACATGAAACAAGATAAAAGGAAGCGTGTAAAAATATAATACATAATTCATTTTTTTTAAACTTTAAGCAATATGAAAAATGAATCTTGCGCTCCCTCATTTAGTTGCAAAATTTGTCATTTTGACTTCGTTGCATGTTGTGCATCGTTGAATGAAATATTTACGTAAGTAAACTTTAGTCATTGCTTTATTCTATCTATGGTTAGGTTATGTTAATGTCCCGTTTTGAAGCAACACGAGGGATATTTAGGGACGGACTTCGTAATTTCGTAAACCGCGGTCAGATGACGAGGACGACACCTGAGCTGGTCCTCCTGTCCAAGCTTCCGCGCCGCACCAACGGGAGGGCGTTTGGCCACTACGTATGATTTAGCGTGCAACAGGGCCCATACACGGCGGATCTTCGGTGGAATCGGGTTTCGCGAGGTCGAGGCCTTACCACTAGGCCACCGCGGCCTTATTTTATCTATGTTGTGTACAAGTACATTTAAGTGGAAAATTATATTTAAGACAAAAAAACTTTCTTTACAATAAATTTATCTTTCTATGCTTTTAGTATGAATTTATACATAAAATATTTTATATACGTAAGTCTTTCGTAGATCTTTAGAGATTGAGTTGAAATATAAATGAATAATTTTTTTAAATTTTGCATAATCGAATATTTTATCTATCATGCGTGCAATAATTGTTATTAGACAGTAAATTGCAGGAAAATATAAGGCAAAATCCATTGAAATTCATTAGAGAAATACTAATTAGCTGCAAAAAGTGCTTTCTCAGAACTAATTATGGTGCTTGAGACTTAGCGGCAATTAGTGTCTGAAAAGAACGGGGAAAAAAGGAAAAGTTTACGGACTTACCATAAAAACGACGGAAACAAAAACACCAAGTGACAGTGATTTGTGACCAAAGACTAATTTAATTATGTTTTCAAGAAACTCTGAGCATAATCTTTCAAATGATGCTTTTCTTAATAACAAAATTTCCAAAATAAATCATTATATTTAAAAGAACCTTTATACAGAGTTTGAGATTTTTTGCCTTTTTTTGGCACTTATTGATTAAAAAGGAAAAAAATCGCAAAAGAATTTCATATTTTTTCATCATTATCTCATTTTTAGCATGAAATTCAATAATATTATAACAGAAATGGAAAAGACAATTTAGTGTGTTGACTGATGAATATATTCTCATAGAGTGTTCCAAGAAATTTCTCTGAATTTGCCAATTCTGACAGTGTTATATGGATTAACATACACATTTATCTTGAAACTTCATTTTTATGAAGAAAAAACAATTGAAAATGATCCTTAGACATGCTGTATGACTTCAGTGAGCTATTGTGTCATGTTCTTCTTTTACAGAAAATTGTTCATCTCCATAAATACCAAGTTGCATACGAAATATTTTTCGTCTCTATTTTACTGCCAATCAAATAATTAGTATCTTGTTTCCCGCTGCCTGGCCAATGTGTTCTCCTGAGCGAACTCCGAACAATTTCTGTTTGTGGGGATGCTTAAAAGATGCAGTATATAAGTGAGAACAATTCTAACTTTTAGAATAAAAGCCATTGTAACAATTTCAAATAAATGATACAAATTTGCTGCGAGGAACTTAGAGCGATAACGTAACTTAATCAAACGTTCAATGCTCTGTATCTTCAAACAAATGTGTCTTTCGAAGATCATATCTTTGCTATGTATATAGCTGTAACAGCTTTATCAATAGAAACGATTTATCTGGGGTCTAATTTTTTCATCCCAGAATTAATGAAAGAATACTTTAATTAGTTTTTATACAAATCTTGATATGGGTTGAGGCATCAGAATACTCTGAATGTGAAACTTAAAGGGTGTCCAACAAGTAACTCCTGATTTTAAAATCAAATTATTCGAAATGGAGATCTACAGAAGAATGAAACCAATGATATTTTTATTTTAAAAGCCAAAAAAATATGATACAGAAGTTTCAGAATTAGTTACAAATGTTGCGAGCAGGTTGCGCTGTACTTTGTAGTCTAGTACGGTGTGAAAGAAAAATGTCCCTTGCAAGCAATCGTTGCAGTCACTTCACAATCGATTCAAAATGTGCACTTTTCGCAGCGCAGAGATTGCGCATACCGAGAATGAAAGTTTCAGCCACCCTCTGTAGTGTGTCCACGGAAATGCAGGCACATTTCCCACAGATCAACTCTTCAAGCTAGTGCAATGTTGCAGGATTGTCCGGAAAACAGTATACCAGATAGAAATTAGAGTATGGAGCAAAGTTGCAGCAAGTTTGACACTGCAAGAGTGCAAGCTTGAAACAAGTAAACGCAAACGAGATAGTCACCACGCATCAAACTTGTCACAAGCTCGCCGCTTGAAATTCGTTGCAAACTATAACAAAAACAGAGCACGAAGACAACCTCGGATTCGAACCCCCAACATCCCTCTTCCTAAACCTGTCATCTTAACCACTCAGCCAGCTAGACTCCGTGAGAAGAAGATAGATTGCGATCATAGATCGTACATCTATACGATTTATTTTAAACTGTTTTATTGATTTCATTAATTTTTTAAATTTTGAGTTGAAAAGATAATTTGAAGTCAAAGAGAGAGAGAGAGAGAGAGAGAGAGAACGAATTTCGCTAATAACTACGTTTCGCTAGTAGAATAAATTATGAAATTAGGGTTCAAAAGTGATTACTTTTAAAATGGGACAAAATATAAGTTATTATTTTTTAACGTACATTGACTATTTTTGAGGTTTAATTTTGTTTATGAACGTTAAAATTTCAACATTAAGAAAAAGGGGATATATAGTTTTCTTTAAAGTGCAAGCTCTATATTTAGTACAAAGACATGGAGAATTTTTCAATATTTTTTATAAAAAAGTTAATTTTTTTACAAATTATCATTGATTTATTGAATTAATAAAAAGAAGGACGGTCTAGGAGATGCTATTAAAAATAGGATGTTTTTTTTAAACAGAGACAAAGATTATCTGTAAGTGTGCTGTGTCATCTTTGCAGCAAACTTGCTTCGCAATCGTTCTGTGAAGTTTGTCATAACAACTTCACAGCAAACTTCTTTTGCAAGTGGGTTGATCGATTACGCTTTGTTACTTTTCAGGAAATTTGCTGCAAAGTTGCCACATCAAGTTTGTCATGACAAGCTAATATCAAGAAAAATCAAACTTGCTGCAAGTGTACATGCTATCTGGGATGCTTCCCTGTGCCCCACGAGAAGTATTCGCAGGGAGTGAGATCGGATGCTTATGGAGGTCAATCTATGTATGTTTCAGTAAATGTGGAATACTTCAAAACAATTACTCTATTCTGGAAAGAATTTTTGTTACCATTCAGGGCCACCATTCTCGTTGACACACTGCAGAGGGTGGCTGAAAAATTCATTCTCGGTATGCACCTTCTCTGTGCTGCAAAAAGTGCACATTTTGAATCGATTGTGATGTGACTGCAATGATTGCTTGCAAAGGACTTTTTATAGCCTTTTTCTTTGACACCGTACAAGGACTACAGCGCCACCTGCTGGCAGCATTTGTAACTAATTCTGAAACTTATGAATTAGATTTTTTTGGCTTTCAAATTAAAGATAGCATAGGTTTCAATTTTCTATCAATCTTCATTGCCGAGTTATTTAATTTTAAAATCAGGGGGTCATTTGTTGGACACTAGGGTGTGCCGAAAAAATTAAATTTTTTTTTCTTCAATTCGTAATACCGCGGAAAAGTTGCGAATTGGGGAGACTGAAAAGGGGTAAAAAAAGAAATAAAATCGGTTTATATCTTCCGGTCGCGCATTTGCTCTAAAATATGCCGAAATTTGGAAAAAATTATATTTTTACGGTAATTTTTTTTTCTTACTTAACTTGGCAATATTTAAATTTAATAGCTCTAGTCGATTTTTACTCGAACCGATAATGATTTAGAAAAAGAATGGTTCAAATCGGTTAAGGTCTTCCGCTTGCGCAACAGCTGTCAAATCTAACAAATTCTCGCGCTCGTCGTAAATCGATCGAGTCACAGATCACGACGCCCCCCCCCCTACCTACCATTGTCGCCACCGCGCCGCGCCATTGTTCTGTAAGTCTGAACTTATTCCTCGTGTTTGATGTGTGTTTCGTTCCCTCTTCCAGTAATTATTTTGGCATTTACATTTATTTCAATGTTGGTTTTGTGTTATGACATTTTTGTGTAAGTTAACGGTGATATACTATGGCTGTACCTAAGAAAATCATCACAAGAGAAGTATATGATTGCCCTATTTTGTTTCACCCAAAGATTTTTCATCAAACAAGCTTCCTACTGGTGAGGACGTGATTCGATTTTGTTCACAGGACAGATACGACTTGGCGCTTAAAGTTAATAATAAAAGCGTCAGTTTTTCACAAGTTTCCAATGCAGTAGCTAACAAAATAATTGGTTTGTATCAGAAAGCATCTATCTCAACGGTTGCATATAAGATAATCGTGCAACTTATAAATGCATTGCATGATAAATATTACAGTCTACGAAAATCATATACACGGGATAAAAATAAAGATTAGTTTAAGCAGAAAACTGTCGAGTTTAAGCAAAAATGCTCATTGCTTTTTGACGTAGAAGCTTGCAACTGTCCCATTGTTGTTAATTGCGTTTGTAACAAAATCCCTTATTTATGTTAATGCGATATAGCTGTCAGCTGTGATTGTGCAAAATCAAATAAAATGCCTGCTATTGAGATAAGGTTTGTTTACTTATTACGAGTATTGGGAATAGGAAAAGTTGGAGGGGAAGACGTGTCTGAAACAAAGAAACTTAATAAATCATTTGGAAGGAGATTGCGTGTCAGCCTTTAACTTTGGATAATAAATCTGAATCTGATCTAAAACCTCATGCTCGCATTCAAATGTAAATGTTGTCGAAATTGACAATGAAGGCCAATATCCTTCTAGTAAAGATAGGGATACCGACCCAGATTTTAAAGTGCCAAAAAAGTTTCCTCTAATAATTGGAAGAAGAGAATTCAGCTAAAATCTACTGCATTACTGAGCGATCGATATGGAGACTCTGATCGCGCTACTGATGCAATCGCATGAAGTGTTTTGCACGACGTTGGATTAATTACCGAATCTGACGTCACCCATGTTATAGACAAAAACAAAATAAGAAGAGGAAAACAAAATGTCAGGGCTGAATTGTGTTGTAAATCTGAAGAATTTCCACTACAATGTCTCTATTTGGATTAAAGCAAGTAAATACTTTACAGAGGGACCAAAACTTGTGTCCCAATCAATACAATCTTCAAGGTACCTGCCTGAAGATTTACGTAATATTGTCGACCCTGTGATCGAACGAAATGACTTTTTCGCTCATCCAGAACATTTGATGTTAGCCATGACATAAGATAATACAAAACACATAAGAAAGCTCGGACTTTGGCAAATTCTAAAGGCGAGACAGATCAAAAGAGAACAACTATCAGAACATTCATGCCGCCAAAACTCAATTTCAAGGCTCAAAACTACTCGGAAATAATTAACTGGATGGACTATGATTTATCTTCTCCCCCATTATTAAAAGATATCAGTGACGATGAGATTAAATCACATATTCAAAGTGACTCAGTCCCTAATTGGGATATAACATTCAAAACATTCCCAGTTAACACACAGGCAGTTGAACGATGTATGAAACTCGTGACAGAAGCCTCAGGAAAAGTTTGCGGAGCTGAGTCGAGGGATGGTTTTATCAGAACGACTCTGCTGCCAAGGTCAGCCATGCCTAACTCCGGACATAAATCAGATTTCAAAGTACCTTCAGCTAAGAATAAGAGAAAACGGAGATGTTGAATTGTTCAAGATGGTTTCTTGGACAAAAACTTAGTTTTTTTCAATAAAAAAAAATATGTTTATAAATATTACTAATGGTCTAAAATAATTTGCTTTTAATCTTTTAAACTTGTATTCAATATCGAAAACAAAAAAGCTGTTAGTATTTTGTTCCTTGAACTGTTTCTACCTTTATTTGTAAATTTTTTTCGAAATTGCATGAATTTTGAAGGTAATGCGGATGTTATGCGGAAGGAAGGCAGATGTTGATGGATTCAAATAATATTTAAATATTATTTTCTGTGATTCTAACGCATAAGAATTTGAACTATTATATTCGGGAAGAGACCAATTTAAAAATGTTAACAATTATCGTAAAAATGTAAATTTTTCCAAATTTCGGCAAACTTTAGAGCACATGCGCAACCGGAACATATAAACCAAAAGCGCAGGTATCACACTGAAAAACTATTTTTTGAATTTTAAAGTGGTGTGAAAACAGGTTGTGTGCACTAATATGCTCCTAAGTTATTGAGGGAAAACATTGACGGTTCGATTGAATTTTAATTAAAAAGCTAATTAAAATTCTAAAAAACGCTTTTCTTAGCATCCACTACCCAAGAAGTAACTGCTTGCAAAATTTGGTAGCTCTAGGTCCAACGCTCTGCCCTGCAGAGATTTTTGAACATTTTTTGTATCATGCATGTCGCAATTTAGAGATAGTATCCAGTCTATAAACAGTATAATGTTAAAAATGGATTTTCAATCGTTTACAATTAAAATGATATGAATGATATATTTATTTTAAAGTTGAAAGGAAATACCTATTCTTTGTATGCAATTTCTTTCGAGTGAAACTTGTATTTTTAATCATGTCTGGATAAGACGGAAATGTTTCATTTCAGAGGGGTTTTTTGTTGTTATTTTCATAAAAGCCTTTTAAATGTTCAAAGTTCTTACTTCCTTCGATTCATATCATATCATGCATTTCGTTAAAAAATAAATGAAAGAAAAATAAATATGTTCGAAAGGCTTGCCAGATGATTCTTTATATTCAGATGATTTTAACGGTTTCTGATACAGAAAGTGAAAAGGAAATAAGAGAAATGCTTCAACAGCACTTTCATATTTATTGAATCAATTAATTCTCGGATTAGAGACTCAGTGAAGCACATTATGCTCCAGCTTAAAGTAAATAAACAATAAAATATGTGTTTTTCTTTTCTCATTTTGTTGTGAGATACACAAACAAGAAAGGAGACATAAAGGGAAAAACTCGAATAATTTCAAATACAAAGTTACAACTTCAAGCTTTATCACATGCTGAAAAAGTGATATTACGGCGATAGTTTCATTTACCTGAGTTTTAGAAATTCCGTTTTGTCCAAGATATTTTTAAATGTGATTTTAGCCTCCAAAGTCACATTTTGTTTCGGTACGAAATGGTATGAGGGATGATAGTCCATTTTTTTAATATTCTGCTGCTTTATGAAGGAATGATGGTCTGAAATATCTAGTAAAAGACGTTGACAATTTTGTTACAAGATAATGAAATTTTCTATCTTGTAAAAAAGATTGAATAATGTCAAAGATCGATTTCTATGCTGTTGCTGAATGGCGTAAAATATGAAACGGAATTTTATATCCTGCGACCAATTTTTTTAAAATTTAAACACACACCGGTCCGGCCTACCCGAAAGGGTGTAAGGCCTTTAGAAGACTGGTGGGGAAATAAATACATAAGAAATACAAAAAGTCAATATGGCACGACACACACAAAAGCATCACAAACACAGCACAGAAAGTTACAAACACTGCAAAAAAAAGGGAAACAACAAAAGTAAATTAAGTAAACCAAAACACACACAAGAATGAAAAATTCAACCAAATACGCCATCAATCGACAGTATATTTAAAGAAAACCATAAATCCTTAACCTTGTAATAATAACCTTGAGACCAATGATAATAAATTAAAATTTCTATGACTTTCCCTTCTTACAAGCTGAAAATATTTTATTAAAGCTGGAAAACATTTTTTAGGATACAAGCCAAGGTATAAATGTTTGCAAATTTTTTGCATCGAATTAAAAAAAAAATTCCGATTGAATGGAAAAAAGAAAACAATGACAAAATTTTAAAGGAAGGTTTGTTTCTATACAGAATGTATAGAAACAAACTAAAAAATTTGTTTCTATATTGAATGAACTCATTTGTTCTAAGAGAAGGTGATGTGATGACTGTTAATCGTATGTCATTGTTGCTTTAAAAAAAAGTTTTTTTTAAAAAAAGCCCACTTCCATTTTTGCAATGCTATAACCTTTATTTGTCATTTCTTCTTTCTCCTTTAGGTCGATGTGATTTTCAAACGTTAAACCGAAAAGAAGATATAGAAGGTTAAAAAAATAGAAAAACAAAATATCAAAGTTTCAGGAAGCTTCTCCCACTTCAAATAAAAAAATCTGATGCAATTCAAATTGATTTGATGGATCTTCCATCGATTTAGATAGCTTAGGATGCGCAATAATATCTTGATGAATGAAGTTCAAATCAGATAGGCTATTTAACACATTTTTAATGAACTCCTATGCAGCTTGAAAAAAAAAAGAGCGAATGTTTATGACCTATTGCCTATTTTTATATTCACTTTTTTTTGTTTAAAGTACTTGTTTTGCCATGTCTAGTATTTTATCACTGTACTGCACTATACATAAAATGATACATGAATTTTAAACTTTTTCTTTTTAAAATTATCGTTGTTGTTATTTAACCATGTTGGCCCTTTCATTAATTTTATATTGACATTCTCACATTATGCTTTATATTTTCAAATAAACTGCATGTTCATTGTGACCATTTTTTTACCCAGTTTGACCAAATCGACTCCTTACTCCGTTAAATTTTATAATAAAAACAAAAAATGGTTATACTGGTTAAAAGAGAAACCGGATTTTTCAAAACTCAAAATTTCTGACAGTTGATATTGCACATATTTTTACGACACAGAATTTATTACTTAAATTGAAATCTGTTTTAACGCATTTCTAGGTTTTTGAAATAAGTTGCAATATTATAAAATATGCAACTCCAATTTAATAATTTAAGTTTCATTTTAATAACATTTTGCAGAATTATGCATTAGCTTAATTTCTTGTGAAATCTGTGCCACGTGTATTCAAATTTGATCATTGATTATTGAGTGCTTTTTAACTTTTTATAGTTAAATTGAGAAATGTTTGTATATAATAATTGGTAATATTAGAACAGTTATAAGAAAAAAGTGAAGCCTAAGAATTTGATACCACATTGCCCATCGAGAAAAATTTCATCAGCATGCAAAAGAAGAATAATTAAATGCATGACAACGTAAATGGCTTCTGTAAATGATCTTCTTCAAATAACAACGGAAGTAATTATGCAAAAATGGTGCATTAGAGTTTATGACAGCACTTGTCTTATCTAAAAGATCTCTCCTACATTTTTCCCGATTTCTTCTTAAAGGTGACTCTAGAATAAGGAAAAAAAGGGAAACTTTTCTGAAAAGTTTATGGAAGTCATTAGAATTTTGATGGCTTCCCACTTCAACGAAAAGCTCCGAATGGAAACTGATTGTAAAACCTCTTTATTCCCCCAGGAGCCGTGATCGAAATGAAAGAAATCCAGGGATTCCGAATGCGGTCTTCAAAGGCTGCAGATGCGTGAGAAGTGTGGGTTTCTTAAAAATCAGATTCTAAACTTTAATTTTTCTTTCGTATTGTGAGCAAGTAGAAAGTTTTAAAAAACTATTCTTCATATCTTTTTAAGCTTTCTGAAATCTATAATGTTAGCAGTGCTATAACTACTTGCTTTTGGCTGTCGGCCAACATCTGCAAACCGGATACTTTTGTCTCTTAAGTCATGGGTGTGCCGTAGTAGTTATGTCGGCCAACATTGCAACGGCCTTTTACAAAATATTTTCTGGAAGAGACTTCAATAAGCTATTTCTTTGCTATGTTAGATATATTATGCTCATTATCTCTTCAGGCAGAAATCGTGATTTTTTTATTATTTATTTATTATTATTTAAGTGTTGGCTTCCATGCCGACAAGGTGACCGAGTATTAATATCAAACATTGCCCTTTGGTATACTATAATAACCTACTCTGTTAAAACATTCAAGTTTCTTGATGGATCTTTTGTTGAAACATATAATCTCAAAGTTATATTTGCTGTCGTTAACCATCTAGAAGAACTCATTTTTCATGGATCCTTTCGTGACAAGCTTAACAAAATATTTCTGTTTGAAATTCCGTTACATTTTTCGTAGGGATAGCGTTACTCTGTACCTCTGTACCAAGTTCATTAAGAGCAACATCGAACAAAGTTAATTTTATCTATTCAAAACTTATTACAGTCATCTTTTCGCAAGATTCTAATTTTTTTCTAACCTCTCCACAGTACCCTTTTAGTCCAGTAGTTTTTCAGTCCAAATGTTGCAATAGACGTAGTGGTAATTCATTGGCGTGGAACAAGCAAACAATTGTTCAGGACGCCGTATCGAAATCTTTAGTTGTCTTTTGATACCATCTTTAGAACCTGTATTAACCAATGCTCCATCACAGTCAACAGCTCCTAACTTAGATCAACCTTTTTCTCTAAAAAAGTTAATATGCTTGTTTTCATATTATGAGAAGCGCCAGATATAGGATTGACATGGTCAAAACGTATGGAACCTGCTTTCGAAATTAGAACTATATGCTCTTCTGTCTTTCTAACTGCCTTTTCTCCTTCCGAAACTATAATGAAAGTCTTGTCTCTTTGGCCGTTAAAGTATACGCCTTACTCCGATGAAGAGTGTCTTCCCTCATTTTTCCTTTTCAAGTAAATGCAGGATTTTATCCTTTCCCTTCGGATTTTGCTACAATTGACTACTTTAAAAGAATATCTTTATTGATTATTCCCATATATTTTAAAGTTGCATTTACAAGAATTGTTGTTGATCTATCAGAAACGCCAGATCTATCGCAAGTCTGTGCTACATTTGGAAATGTAGTCGTCATTTGCGAACTTGAATTATAATTTTGATTTATAATTGTGTTTTTTGTTTTACATTTTTATACTCAATATCTTCATCTTCATCAGATGACCTGGAAAAATTCGAAAGGTGTCCCATTAAGAGAAGGAGAGAGCTTATAAGTTGTTTTTTCTTCGCCGTCTTGCAACTTTTGACTTCTTTTTGCAGCCTTTCTTCGCGTTACAATCTTTTTTCAAGCATTTTGCTTGCTTTATTGTCAATATTCCGAATTACCATTCTTAGAATTGTGCTTTGATATTAAGTTTAATTTCAAGTTTAATTCACAGTTCAATTTCAATCAGAGCCATTATAATCTTTGAATGTGTTTTTGTTAGTTTGACAAATTAGGCGAAATAGCTGAATTTTAAAGTTTTTATGCAGCCAAAGATTCAATTTGATTTAGCTGATATTTCGTATTATAAATAAAACCTGTAAAAGGCAACTTTTCCACTTACAGGTATAGTAAGTTCACGATTTTTATTTTTTCACTCCACTCTACTCCATATTCTAGACCTCTCCGAATCCAAGGAAAGCATTTCTTTCTGTTTGTCTGTGAGCCCGATAATTAAAAAACGTAACTAGCTAGATAAATGAAATTTGTTTTATCATTTTGTCCTCTGAATTGTAGATCTGTATTTTAATTTTGGACTAAATCCTTCATAGAATCTGCCGTATGTCTGTCTTTATAACTGTGTTAATTTGAACACTATAACTCAAAAACATTATATAGTATATAGTTACATTAACTCTGGAATGTGTCACATGAAAATTTCGACTCAATAGGTCAGAAGAAAGGCTTCCAAAATCCATAGTCGGTTTTCTTCATTATACTATAAGTCACGAAACGTTGTATTTGTGCAGGTTTTATATTTTTTGAAAAAGAAAAAGTAATTTTTATGCAAAACTACAGTTTGATTTTTATATGGATAAACATACATTAAAAACTGTTAAAACCTGATTTGAAACTTTAATATTTGTTACACAAGAAAACTCTCATATTTTTACTATCAGGGCATGTTGATTCTTCTCGAAATTCTACCGAGTTGAATGATGGTAGAAATTATAATAAATCAAGTTCCAGTAAAATGCCATTTCTACCTTGTTAATAATCAGCAAGCCACGAATATTATTTACAAATATACTGAATATAATATCCTTCCTCAAAATATTTACCAATATGCAAATTCAAATATCAAAACAGCATATTTAAATTTTTAATAAATGTTTAAACTCGAAACCTTCAATGCAGATTTTTTTTTCAGATACCTCTCCCTCTACAAGTATATTAAGTTAATGTATCTTTACGATGTTTCGGAATTGAATTAACAACTGAAAAGTAAGAAACGATTTAATGATTTAGCACCAATAACCATGGTATTTAAACAAAAAGCTTTAGAAACCAAAGTAGCCGAATAATACTAATTCGGGGGTGCTGAACTAAAATCTGACAATAAAAATTGCAACTTGTCTCTAGTTTTAAAAACTTCAAAAATGAATATCCTCTTTTTACACATACCCCTACGTTTTTGTTTTACTTTCTTTTTTATATGTATTTCTATATACAGGCATTCATTTACTTTCCTTTCTGCTCCTATTCATAAATCATCATATGAGTCAATCGAATTCTCATACTTGCCTCATACAATTCGGATAGCAGCCTCTAGATTTAAATAATAATCACAGATTGCATCATTCTAGACTGTCATGTCACTTCTCTCTGTGAAATCCAACATTATAGCTATATGAAAGATTTGCTCTTATTGTTTTCTCCAGTTTATCAGTGAGTCCGTTTAGGACACAATGCCTCGAAAGAGTGTGAATATTATTGCAAATTTTTGTTACATTTGTGGAGAATTCACGTTTGCTCGCAAAAGCGAAATATCACCACACTTAAAGGAATTATCTACAAACAATGTTTTGTTTGTAAACTTGCCGATCAGATAAATAATTGCTGAAAGGAAAGAAAAAATGCTCCTTGAAATAATGGGTATTTAAAAAAAAATTCATTTTTTACGCTCTGTCATTGAACTTTTCCCCTGACAGCTTTGGTTTTATAAGCGATGAGCCATCAGAACATCTCTGGTAGGGAGAGAAGCTACCAAGGAAAATGGGGACTGTCAATGATAGCAGACTACTGCTGGAATATCATGCATGAAACACCTGTAGATTCATAAAAAGAGGGCAGTAAAGAAACATTGTACAGTACATGCCACTAAGCTCATAATTACATTAGGCTATTATGGTTTTATAGTTACATTGCGTTTTTCATATTTAGAAGAATATCAGAACAGTTCCTGCGCAGAAAGTAGCCTGTATTACATCCTGTGTATGTAGCTTATTTTGGTAATAGTTCATATATCTGGCAAATCTGAGCTACTACAAGGTTTTTATTGTCACATTCGAACTCAGAACTTCATAGGGAAGGTTCCTAACGAAAGTATGCTCTTTCATTTGGAACGAGCATACTTTCTTTCTGAAACAAACAAAATGTTGAAATTTGTCAATCGGTTTAAATAGGAAATTAACCCATTTTTAATATTGGTGAAAAAAAAGCAAAATAAACATGAATCTAGAATATATTCGAAAATTTTTAACATACAGTGAGGAAAACACTAAATTTTTGTAAATCTTTTTCTGTAAGACTGAGTTGATATGAATAATGGAGTAAAACATTTATCAGAAATCATTATCAGTTTTATCAGTGTTCATATCAAAACGATGTACTTTAACATGCTGCCAATATCCTGTGGTTCATTCGTAGAGGAAATGTATTTCTCTGGAACACTGCTACGATTTTAGAATCTTTGTATTATCATAGACGGTGAACTTCCAGCAGTTTATTGTCTGCAGTTGAAACAGCATGGTATACTTATCTGTGAAACCTTCTGTTCATCAAGAACTGTGAAACCTTTAAGAATTTCTGTGCTATTGCAGTTAAGAGTTATTTTTGTCAGCACTTGAATTGCTTAATCTATTATGCAGTATTCTTTAACATTTTTAATATAATTTGCTATGATTATGATACATCATGTGATTTTCTATAAAAAAGACATGATAGATATTAGGTAGATTCCTTATAAGAATACTACCTACTCCAATGGTTCTCATGACACGTCTTTGGGAAAATTCCTGCAAATGTTTCGAATCATGGGATTAAAAGTATGTATGTGTAAATAAAACTTTGTTTATGTTATTTTGTGAACAAGATAATTAGAGTAATTTTGATAGAATTTGAATCTCCAAGTGATATTTTGTGATGTTTTCATTCCGAAGAAGTCGGGTGTGAAATCATGAAAAGCAGAAGCTATAGGTATTTGAGCTGATCAGAGCAGGAAGACAGACCAAGGATGGATAAAGACATTTTATTATGGCTATGTCAATCACCTATCTCATCTCGAGATGCATACAGACATTTAGCTCTAAAAAGTAAAAGTAATACAAACCTATATACATACGATCTTGCTAGTGGTTACAAATACATTCAAGAGAATGAGACAAATTACAAAACATATCGAAGGCCATCCAATTTGCATGACATCTAGCGCAAAAGAGCACTGAATTTGATCTCAAGCAAACGATTACAAAGAAGCGTGAGATAGTAATCAGTAGGGTTGCATTATTTTCAGAATGTGCGAAAATCTCACGCGAGTTTATAGATAGGTTGTCAAGCTCAGACGGTCGGTGGTTGTGTGGGATGAAAATGGTAAAGAGTTGAAATTTTCATTTCTCCATAATTACCTTACGATTGAAGATGATCCAAACTGGATAAATTATCACCTCATCATAACGAGCAACTTTTGAAGTGAAAGTTTTTCGATAGCTGCTATTGCTTAGAAGTTAGGGAGTGAAAAGTTATTTTCAATCCAAACTTCGATTGAGTTTTAACCTATGCTTGTGATACCTTGTTGGGAAGCTCTTATCAGATGCATTCTCTTTCATCATCATAGTTCCAACCCGTATGAAATTAGAGAGAGAGGTGTAATTTTCTCTTCCTTACATCTCCGGGAAAATGGAATCTACCTTCCCTGCCGGCTTGGAATAGGATTTATTTAAATGAAAGACCATTGTATAGAAAAGAGTCAGAAAAAACTGAGCATGAGAAATTCGGAGAAGTAACAAGCTAGCAGCATAAAAAATTTTCAGGGCAAAAGAAAATTAAGTGCTCTTAAGGTTTCAAGGCAGAAGGAAATGGATTTGGAATCACTAACACAAGAACAAGGAAAATAAATATACAAAAATAGATTGATAATTTTCACTTCCTTGGAACAAAATATTAAATATTACAGATAACATCTATTCTAAACGAAGCAAATTCTAGAGAACCCGGAATCTTTTACTTATACATACCGATTATTAAATACACAATAGAAATTCCGTGAACTCCCTACCGAAACAATGGAATAATGATCTTCAGTTGTACAGCTAAGATTCACTTTCGAGAAGAGGTCTCGGTGAAATGTTTATTTATTTTGCCCTTCAACATTCTGTGTCTGCAAAATCTTAGATTTTAATAACGAACGCTAATAAATGGGCAACAATGGGCTCATATTTCTTGATGAAGCTCACCTTTACAGATGATAGAAATCTTATTGTATCATAATATGAAGAGAAAATATTAATTTCTGCATGCATGATAAAAGATGATTTATAGTAGGTTAAGTCTTTATTTTCTAGATCAGATTGTTATGTACATTTCTGAATTAATGAAGAAAAATCCAGAATGATTTCCTCCTGTATGCGATGAAACCTTCCATTATTCTTCTCTTATACTCCGAAGAAATATTTCTATTGTTAGTATGCTGAAGTTAATTCATGTTTTTTCTTCAGACAAAAAGCGATTTTAACGATGCATTTAAATGAGGATATAATTTATAGATTCTCTTTTGAACTTTTACACAGAAAATATTTTCGGCAACGAGTTAACGTAACGTGCTTGATTCGAACTCAGATAAAATTTTTCCATTTTAAAAGCAAATACGACAAATTTACTTCAAACACTTCATTTATGTTTTCTTTCCTCAAAATTATTCTGCTTTGCTTATTTGGTTAACCCATTCAAAACAGTCATGACCTTCTTTAAAAATAAAGTAAATTAAATCAAATCTAAACGTATTTCGTGCTTAAACATTTCTAAATATTGCTGAATTTATTACTGTTTTTAGTGTGCTAGCAATAAGATTGTTTTATTTCTTATATCTTCTAAAGCTTACACATTTTAAATGATAACCAGTTCCAAAAAGACAAGTTCTTTTGACAGAGATATTGCTGTAATTGGCTGAAAGTAAGTAAACTAATTTTAACAAACATTTCGTACTTATTTTCTTTCATTTCTCCCTAGTCAATATTCCAGATTTTTATATTTATTTCTCTATCTTCAAAGATTCAGCCTCAAACTGTTTTATATTTGCTTGCCAGCCACAATAAAATTTAAACCTTTAAATGTTGAAACTCAGTGATTGTTTTTGAACCTAAGAAATCTTTTCTGGAAGAAAATAATTCTCTAAAGAACATTTTTTATCACTCCGCTCCTTTAATAAAATTCATTTTCATAAGAGAACTATATCACTGATGAAACTCAGTAGTTTGGGAAGACAGCATCATCATTGAACTGATTGAAATCCTAAGTCTGATAGATTTTTGGGAAATTTTAAAATAAAAACCTTATTTGTGAATTTTCTCCCTGATTTTCTGTTATTATGAGTAAATATCACAATGAAGTAGTTTTTTTTATCAATTATTAAAATCTGCTTGAAAAGAAATTTAATAATGCTGCAAAAACTAGCAAACAAGCACACAGCAACAACTAGAAAAAAACATAGCCAATAACAACTTCGTCGACAGTTGTTAAGGTAATACGCCATCCTTTATAGTCTTTAGTAAGTAGTTTTTAACCACTAGGATTCGTTGGTGCTACAAGTGTATCAATTCTCTTACCTTTTTTTTATATGGATTGGTAGACCAATTTCCATAACCCATTCAAGAATTCCAAGATATACCACAAGCAGGTGTTTGGACAAATGCATCGAATCATTTATTTCAATACTAGAAAAATTACAGCAAATAATTACATGGTATTCAAATAATAAAGCAGTTTAAAGTGCATGATGCACAAGTTATTGAAAAATTTATGAGCTGTTCATGTAAAATTTCCAAAGTAGATCTGCTGTTAGAAATATACATAAAATTCATATAGCTGAAAAATACATAATCATTCTTGTTAATTGAGCGCTATGGGCTCTAAAAGGCATGTAAACTAAATCGCATGTTAAGCAGTCTTTGATGGCTAGGTTTCCGTGAACGAACTTAATGATGCCTTTAAAGAAAAACAAATTATGATTATTTTTAAATCACTCACTATGTAATTCTTTTTCAGTATATATAACTGTTTATTATTTTAGTATTAACTGAAAATAATTTAATCACATTGAATTGAAGAAATTGCTCCAATTAGTATCTTTAGAAAGGTTTTATTTATTTATATCTTTTAAATTTAGATTCCTTATTTTTGACAGAATTCTGTAACAAATGCATCAGAAAGCAATCAAGAATAGTCAAATTTTAGCCGCACATTTCGTTCATAATACAAATGGAGTGTTCCATTCAAAACAATACTGTTGGCAAAATAATATTAACCATTTATTTTCATAACTGCTGTTAAAAAAAGTAAACATTACTAGAAACATACTATTTTATAAACTAAAACATGCATCTGTTATCTCAAACTTCAGCTTTATATAGTTATGAATAAAGTGAAAGATTTAATTACAATCGGACATCAACATCACTATTCAAAATTTAACAAAATTTGCTGGAAACAGAAATAAATATTAGATTATTATCTTATTTAAGCCTAACTTTAATGAAGCTTAACATCATTATCTTTATCGAATCTACGGAAATAAGAATCTAAATATGGCTTCTTTTCAATATTGTTCTTCAATTATTCCGAAAAGTGGAATAAAAGTACAGCAAAGGTTATTTAACCTTTATTTAGAACGAATATTCTCTTTTTATTACCATACAACAATGACAACGAAAAATATACTTATATTGCTTTTTTAATACAGAACCGAGTAATCGACACCATTCTGATTTATTAACTTTGGACCATTAGTTGGGCCATTCTGATTTATTAGCTTTTCCACCATTGTCATATAAAACGAGTTTTGATTGCTAAGAATGTAAGTAATGATAACAGGACGCATCGGATAGTAATAAAGATTCCCATAAATATGTTATAATAACACGAAGAAGTTTAGATTCTACGTTGAAAAAAACGGTTAAATAACTTGCCTTCGTTTTCCTTTCTTTTGACTAACTCTAGGAGACTTTTATTTTAAAAGTTTCAGGCAAATTTTAAACAAATTAAAGTGTCTAAATATTTTCTTTGAAATTCGGTCTCTTTTTTGAAATGACATACATTTGACAGTTTCTTTTTTAGATATTCAAATAAGTGAAAAAGTTGCATTTATATTTTTGGGGAAAATTTTATTTCAAATCCTTCGGTAATGGAAAAGAATTTTTTCACACAGACTTCTTAAATAGGTAACAAGAATTTATTTGTTTAGTCTTTTATTAAAGGATTTTTTAAATTCATAAATTATAAATTAAAGCCTTGTTATACTTTGTCTTATACGATGCTTAGAAAGTAAATATTGTAATCGTCAAAAAATTCAACTTCGAGATTTTTATGCATCTCCACGCTTCAGACCTCATTGAGTCGGAAAACACATTTTGGGAATTATGTCTGTCTGTGAGCCATTGAACAAAATATCTTAATAATTTAAAGAGCTATGAGGTTCAAATTTGGTATGCGATCTTTACACAAAAATAATAGCACTCTATCAAATGTTGGACGAAATTTGTCAATGAATAGTCTGTCCTTCTATCCTTTAGTGTCTATTAATACAGTAACACAAAAACTGAATTAGCCAGAAGGATTAAATTTAGCATTTTATTATGTCATCAATATTATAGACGTGTATAAAAATTTGAACCATATCCATCATCGATTTGACTGTTTGTTGTTGGTGTAACTGTTCGAGTTTGTGTAAGTGGAATAACCCCAAAACGCTATAAGCTAGATGCATGAATTTGAGTATGCATTCTTTCCACCAGAATTGCAGATAAGTGTAAAAATACAGTTTTTTACCCGAAAAATTTCTTGATATACTGTTAGATTGCAAATATTGCATCAACATCACTTTTCGGCTTTGTCAGTATTTTTAATTAATTTAATTCTTCGCCACTAAAGTTTCTTTATTTTCTTGTGGCAACTTTGGCTAATTTTGAAATTCAAACGTTAATTTTAGCCGTTTCATTTAATTTCTAAATTTTACTTAACTATTTACTTTGTTTTCGATTTAATTATTATTTGTCTTAATTTTTGTTGTTGTTTCCATTAAGGTTTCAACTTTATTAATTTTTAAATTCAAATTTTGCTACGGGATTATTTCTTCGCCATCTTGGCGCGTAGGTTTTTGGTGTTATCAGGTTTTTGGCGTTTGTTACTGGAATCGTTTTCCGTTACGATTGGATCTTTCTTTTGTGTGCTTCTCTGAACGAGTGAGGGTATTGGCAGCTGCAGGTCCCAGGGCCTTTTTAAGGCTTCTGGGGACCTTAAGGCCTTCAGAGAGTCAACCATTTTTATATATATTATTATTTTTCCGTTGGAGCAAAATGATGCAAATGTTGTATTTATTCAACAAGATTTTTCGTGTGATGATGCAAGCTTTGATTTGTCTTCAACAAGATTTTTTCGTGTGATGATGATTTGATTCTGCAAATTTGAAATCTTCTGGATTCTGCGAATTTAAAACCTTCATGCAGTGAATGGTGTCATCGAAGGAAAAAAGTTTTTTCTTTTCATCTTTCTTTATTCAGATGAAAATTGTGACAGCTTTTGGTGCTAAAATGTTCGATAAAAAGAAAATCAGTAGCTAGAGTGCTCTGATTATTCAAGCCCTGCACTAAAGATGATCAGGGTGCAATAATTCTTCAATAGCCTGCTCTGCAAAAATTTACGTTAACTGTGTGTTGATGAAAATGTGCAAGGAAACTTGTTAGTATACCAATAATGCGACTGTATTACCTCAAGAATGATAACGTAATTTTTGATATTACAAATTCTCCAAATTTTTCATACAACGTGTGCTTTGGTTAGTTTTTTTTATTACAAGCGAAACAAAGACTGTGATGTGCTCTGTAAATCTACCGCCATTTCTGCAGAATCAAGATGTTTCTTAAATTTGTGGTTTCTACCTAATATCCTTATTAGTATATATTTTTTGAGCCTGCAGTGCGTTGTATTATGTGTAGCTACATATTTTTAATTTGGTTATTACATTTTCTAAAAATGTGCATCATCTTGTATATGTGTAACTTGTGGCAGTGTTAAAGTAATTTAATTTAAACTATTCTAAAATAAAAAAGATTTAAATTCATAGATTTTGATTCTGTTTTAATTTCTCTGATTTGTTTTTACAACTAGTATTGTACTACCACTATATGCAAATTAACTTTTAATTAAGTAGCTAGGGTTTTCAGGTCAGCAAAGGTAGGTGATATATCAGTATTGTTAGAATTGCTTTTTTATTGTTATTTAATTTAATACCCAGAATTAATTAATTGTTCAATATTTATTATAATTTAAATTTTATTTCTGGGCATCTACCTTGCTTCAATATTTTTATAAATACCCTAGCAGTCCCATTCAATATATTTAATGCCCTTAATATTTGTTCCCCAACATATTTGATTATTTACATATACAAATAAAAAAACCTGCAAAGTTAATGGCAATAATTAAAATAATTTGGTAAAGCACCTTCATCGAGTCCGCCAGCCTCAACCACTGGACCAAATTTGGCAATTTGTTTTTCATTTGAAACGCTATGATGTCTAGTTATGTCATCAAGGGTCAACTGCCCACCCGAACCCTCCATTTTCGAACGAAATCGAAAAAACTCTTTCCCACTGTACATTCTCTATGGGGAAAAAACCTTTGGACAGTTCGCCAGCAACAACCACCCGACGGATTTCGACAATTTTTTTAATTGAAAGATTATGACGTCTAGATATGTCATCATGGGTCGCCTGCTCCCACCACACCCCATTTTTGAACGAAATAGAAAAAAAACACTTCTCCATACATTCTCTATATATTTTGTCGATTTCGTTCAGAAATTGGGGTTGGTGGAGGGAAGACGACCTTTGATGACATATTTAGACGTCATAAAATTTCATATGAAATAACAATTGTCGAAATCTGTTGGGTGGTTGTTGCTGGCGAACTGTTCAAAGGTTTCTCTCCATAAAAAATTCTTCACAGAGTCCGCCAGCCTCAACCACGAGGACTGATTTTCACAATTTTTGTTTAAGATGAAAGCTAATGACGTCTAGATATGTCAACAAGGGTCGCCTGCCGCCACCCCCATTTTTCAACTGAATCGAAAAAACTCTTTCCCACTGTACATTCTCTATGGGGGAAAAACCTTTGGACAGTTCGCCAGCAACAACCACCCGACGGATTTCGACATTTTTTTTTAATTGAAAGGTTATGACGTCTCGATATGTCATCACCGTTCGCCTGTCCCTCAACTCCCTCCCCCATTTTTGAACGAAATAGAAAAAAACACTTCTCCACCATACATTCTCTATATGTTTTTTCCATTTCGTTCAAAAATTGGGGTTGGTGGGGGGCAGACGACTTTTGATGACATATCTAGACGTTATAAGCTTTCATATAGAAGAAAAAATGTCGAAATCCGTCGAGTGGGCTGGGGCCGACGAACTGTCTGAAAGTTTTACCATATTATTTTAAATATATAGATCCCAACAGTTCCATCACAATGGCGTATCAAAAATATTGTAAAATACCTATTGCAGATGATGGAAACCGTTTAGTTAGGGCGATTTCATTCTGTATTTATGGATATGAAGAGAGGTGGCAGAGGTTGTGCTGAGCAAAGTGGAAGATATGAGGACATCAAGAATTGCTAGAAAATGCCTAAGAAACGTCATTAAATGAAAATGCACTTTCAGTGCGCGCAAGGAGCCTAAATTATTGATATATTTCATCTATTTTTTAAAATCTGAAAATATAATTTATTTTTCAGAAGATAATATTTAAGTATTATAAATAGAAATTAGCCAAAAAATGTGCTTGGCAAAGAAGAGGCAGTTTACAGGGAGATAATTTTTTAGAAACGGAAAAAATCTGTTTCATTTCACTAATTTATGTTGTGAAATTGAAGTAAATATATTTTAAAGGTCTTTAAGACTGAAATGGCTTTGTTTGTGCCGAAGAAATAGAGGAGACAGTAATCTATTTTATAACAGAATATACAAATCAGAGTGATTCGCTGAAATACTATACGATAAGGAAGTGGGTATTTACTGGTACTATATTATAGTTGAAATGTTATTTGCAAGAGCTGAACCTACGAAAAAAATGTTATTTGTAGTTACTGATATTCAATACCTTATTTCATTTTTCTCCTTTTTCTAAACCTTTATTATCTAACTAATTTAATTAACTCCTTTTCTAAATTTCGTCGCCTCTTACGTACATACGTTCGAAATTATCAAGAATAAAAATTGTTTTTAAAACACACTTTTAATCGCCTACTAAATAGTAGAGCTTTATTATTTTAATTATTTTCTTCTTTTTAATCTTTCATTTATAATTCATTATTAAAAATATTGTAAAATCTTGTAAACAACTTTTCTCAAATGCACTACCAAGTGGCGCCACGTTCATTCAGAATTACTTTACCTGCGAATAATGAATTATCCGCCGGTACAGTGCCTGTAAATAACACTATCCATATAATAAATGAATGTTAATCATTGTATAATTTTATCTTAAAACTTAGAAAAATTGAGAACTTCATCTTAAAAATAAATTAATTTGCTATATTAAAGTGTGTATCATTACCAATATGTTACTTAGCGCAAAGAACGATCGGAAAATGTTTTAAATTAAAATAACCAGTATTTGATAATAAAATGACATTTTATTTTATCTTATGTCATACGCATAAAATATTATTTAATTTTTTTGTATTCAGTGTATAGTGAATTTTTACAGAAATCTTTCACTCCTATAGGAAGAAAAAATTCTCTTAAATTTCTGTTATGCCTTTTATATTCATTCATAAGCTCGATGAGGGACGAACTTCGTGATTATAATTGATTCTTAAGGAGGAGATATGGAATTCACAAAATTTCTTTGAACTACAGAAGTATGTAGAATGCTTTAATTTATTATTTTAAAAAATAATTTTTCTAACGAGCTTTGGTAAATTCTGATAAGAATGAGAAATTATGACTGTGAATAAGATGAAATCTTTTCTGAATAAAAGAATTTATCCATCAATAATAATGATTTATTAAGAAATTATATATATATTCTTTTAATAAGTGCTGTTAAATTATGAATTTTATGAGTTCTCTAAAGCTAAGTACCTAAATTATAATCTGATCAAAATAAAACTCATTACAGTTGCATAGTTAAATCAATATATTTGATTCATGTCTCTTAAAAATATAGTCTTATATAATTGTTATATAATACTATAAAAATTGGAAACGGCAGTTGAGAAAGATCCGAAGAATCTAGACATATTCTAGGCGTCACCATAAAAATAACAGTGGAAAAAGGGATTGGCTCTTTTTGAAAGTTTTAAAGGATAAGGCTCAAAATTCCGATACACTTAGGATTACAGAAGAGAAGTAAAGCGACTTTTTTCTCAAAGTGGGAGTATTTCACTATTCTAAAAGAATATCTCATTGAGCTGAAATTGCCCTTTTCTTCTCCTGAATAACTTCTAAATAAAGCCTATTTCGTATTTTCACTGCGTGTTTCTTCTTTTTTACAGTAACAGTATGTTTAAGATTGGTGAATCATATCTCCTTTACAAAACTGCATTGCGAGTGTAATTTAATTTTGTTTCACGTTATTGCTTTGTTAAACGTTATAAAATTTCGTTAAATGTTACGAAATTTTATATTTTATTTAAATGAATAAAATTTCATATTTGAGCTGTGAGTTCCATTTAAATAGTGTTTTAAATCTTAGTCGCTTTCTTTTTGCCATAATAGCTTAAAAGCATTATCTTTCACAAATCTTAAAAAAAAAAAAACAATTTTAAGCTATTCTTTTGAAGGAAAAAAATCAAAATAATATTTTGAAAGTGAGACTTATTCAGAAATGGTATTAAGTCAAAAAAAGAACTATGTTATCTGAGACTAACTATTATAGTTATCTGAGACTAACATGTTGTTTCTATGGATATAATTTAAAATTATATTTTTATAATACACTTAAATTACTTTCCCAGAAAGGTAATCTAATTATATTCAATTCAAAAGCATTCTTCGCATTTCGTAGCATTTCTTTTATCATATATATTTGTAATAATTTTATTATTTATTATTTTAATATCTATATAAAGAAATTCTGCATATAAATTGTTGTTATTAGTTTTTATTAACTTCAAATAATCAGGTTGGAAGTTAATTTGTGGCTTTAAGTCTAATTCTTTATTAAAAACTATCAAATCATCTACATATCTATATATATAAAACAACATTTATTGTAAATGTTGTCTTTTTCATAATAATGTAGGCCAAATTTTTGTTAGCAGGTCCACCTTGTAGTAGACCTGATGGTACAGCTTTTGATCAGAAATAATAAAATTTTCTTTTAAAACCAAATTAATAGGTGTTTTGAATTTTTAATATCTATATAAAAGGTAATATACTTGAAGCATATAAAAACACTTATTAATTTGGTTTTAAAAGAAAGCGTTTTGGCGACTAACAGACTTTGTTTCTATTATATTTATTGTTATAACTATTTAACCATTTCTAGACATACTTAATCTTAAAAGTGCAACTGAAGTGCTTATTTAAGATTTTGTTCTTTTCCTTTTTTTTATTTCGAAGTCGATATCGATACAATATTGATTTCTGATAAATGAAAAGACATACGTTGAAAAATATTTTGTGATGACACGGCCTGTTCACATAGTATGCCTGACACAGGTCCGTAGTTGTGCATGCACTCAATGAAATTGGTTCTGAAGAGCGGGAAAAAATGCGTAGGTAGAAGACCGAAAAAAAAGTCCCATAATCTCCTTTTAAACTAAGTCAGAATGATGTAGAATCGAGAATCAATATACTGAACGGTTTCAGGTACCTTTTCGCTCTACGGAACGAACGCTCCAACGATAAATATCTGAAAATGTTGAATGATATACTTCGAACAAATAATTCAGTAATAAAAATTAAAAAAAAATTTCTAAAATGTACTTTTTTATTATGTTACTAAAAGGGAGAGAATAATTATTTTTCAATCAAGAATCTGATGATGAAATCAAAAATTGTAAAAGCGTCAAGTGCCGATGTAAATTTTCTCGATAAATTTTAATTTTAATTATGCTCATATTATATTTTAATTTTTAATGAATATTTAACTAATTCATTCTTTACGATATTCATTGCAGCTTAATTTCCTTATCGTATACTAGACCTTGCTTTCAATGCCTCACGTGTTTGCTGCAAAATAATTAAATTTCTAAGATCTCTCTAGCCTATGGCATATACTCACAGAGATATATCATTGCATCGTCATTCCAAATAGTCATGTTAATTACGTATACACGTAAGGCGGATTCTCATGAGTATTTGGTCACTACTACAGCGATGATGAGAATTGTGACAATGTGACATGGAACCTATTATCCTGCCAGAAATCAGATAGCACAGTTTCAGGAATGAGCTTCTTTCATTCCGATAACATTTTTAATAAAGTGAAACTTGTTAATTCGAAGCTGATGAGACCATAATAAAAATTCAAGTCATCCGAAAATTCGAATTAAGAAAAACTAGGCCTAAAAATGTTTACAGCAGGAGAAAACGACAATTCTTAAACTAAAAGTGGCAATAAAGATTTAATATTTGACGGTTTTTTTTTAAATGAAATATATTGAATAAATAAACTATAAGTAATTTTTATGAATAAGATAATAATGATTAATGATTAATTTTAAAATAATGGTTTCGATAGTTAGTAATTTTAATAAGCAAATAATATATAGCATTTTTAATTAAATAATAATTTGTTTGCAATAATCTATACTTATAAAAGGCAATGTTTGTGTGCGTGTGTGTGTGTTTGTCGGCGATGTCCAGACGAATCTATCGCACTTACAGCCATGAAATTTGGTACACAGGTAGTCGTAATGGTGACTGAATGCACCTCGAAGCCGAAATTTTAAATTTTAATCTAGAATTTTTTTTATTTAATGTTTTGTGTTGTTTTGGTTGATTTTTCGCACTAATTTCTCAATAGAATAGTTACGAATAAGTTTACGATAAAAATATATACACCATCGGAAAGAGCATGCGATTTCCGTTCTAATGAAGTTAGTTTTGAATTTCTAACGTAATTTACTGAATTTTGAGAATTTTTTTAAAAATTGTCTTTTTCTCCTTATATTTTTAACTGTCAATGTTTTTTTCCCTCGCATCCAACGTTCTAATAAACCTATGATTTTCAGTTTTTTTTATGGTAACAACAGAGGTATTTATCTCTCATTTAAAACAAGAACGGTTAAAATATCTTTGTCCGTTCGTTTTTAATAATTTTTTTTCTTAAAGGGTTAAAAAAATTCTTTTCGAATGAAGTTCTTTCTCCGGAACGGTGAGTTTCTCCCTGGCTACGGCTAGCGCCATCTGTTGGAATTATTCTCTCCTCAATTTTTAGCATGTTTTGCTAGGAATAATTTGAAATCATTTCGTTGGACGCAAGGGTTTAGTCGTAAATTAAGCAGTGCTGGAAGATTCTGACATGGGTGATAAGTTGGCTTTGAACTTCTAACGTAATTCGCTGAATTATGAGAGAATTTTTTTCGTGATGATCTAAAAGAGTTTCTTTACCATCTGCGTAAAATGTGCCATAGCTTTTCACGCAAGCTCCAGGGGGGTGACGAAGGGGGTACTGTCGTGACCTTGAAACATCACGGTACTGTGGTTTGAGACTGTATTGCATCAGCATAACTTAGATACACCATTGCTGTATATTAAAGATTTTCACGTTGCAATTTTTTTTTTATTATTGTTTTGGAATAACGTACTCTGTACTGCTTTTCTACATGTCATTATCGCGGGAAAATCAATGTGTATCTTTTGTTTTGATTTTGTTTCAAAACTTTTTCGTGTTATTGTGGGCGATTTTTTTTTCATGTTTTTGAAGTCCTGATTCCACGGGCAACGCCGTGCGCGTTCTGCTAGTTGTATAATAAAAATTCAAAAAATCAAGTTTGGAAGTTTTTTGTTGCTTTTTTGACTGAACACTCTTCACAGTAGTAAAATTCTAGACTGAATTAAACGCCGTTTAAAATTATTCACTTGCGCTTGTTAATTACACAAGGTGAAGGTGTATTTAATCAACGAAAAGAATTCAGAAATAAAAACATTTTTATTTTTAATTTTATTTTTGAACTTGATACCGAAATAAATTATAATTATAGCTGATATTTGATTCGAATTAGTGAAGAAACTTTGTATTGCATTTTTGACTTTCTTAGAAACTAATATCTATATTCTAATTTCACTTTATAGTTTTATTACATTTTCTTTAGATCGTTGTATGTGAAGTGTGATACTTAAAAATATTACAAACAGTTTTGCGAAGTCTTTCATTGAAAGAGCATAATTTTTTTTAAACTTTCTTTTGTATGCGGACGAACTGCTACCGTATTACAGATATTGGCAGAGATTCTTTATTGTACAGTGGCAATAAAGAGATGGTCTACTACAGTTTAATTCAGTGATCATGCCGAATCAATGATAATGATGTTCACGGTGGTCAAACAATATTGGACCCATTTCAAAAATTAATAAAAAAAACTAGTAATGTTACAACTACATTTTTTTAAAATGAGAGAGAAAATAAAAAAGCTTTTTTTTCAGATAGGTGGCGTACCATTACGGAGTAATAAATCTGCTACAGCGAGAGATTTCCATACGCAATGACTACCGATTCAACAGAAGCCGAATCTCATTTTCTGGTATCTATTTTTAGTTTTTCTTGAATATCTCGAAAACTATTTAGTTTTCGAATACAATTTATTTAACGAATTAAAGAGCGTAGCCTTCCTTACCAATACATACTTTTATTTTTCTTCCAGCTTTACTAGTTTGGCAGATAATAGATATCGAAAAATGGGAGATGTCCAATAATTTACGACCCCCTAGACCACCGTAACAGAGCGTTACTTATATGGAAAAAAACTTTTTTAAAATGCACTCTCAGTTTTTTTAAAAAAAAACGTTGGTTGTAACATTATTAATTTTTTTATTAATTTTTGAACTGAGTCCAATAATTTATGACCTCCCTGTAGTTATATCAATAATAGAGAATCATCTCACTTAAGGTTATTGTAACAAATGAATCACATTTTTTTTAATATTAAGAATTTAAACTTTTAATGTTTATGGTATTTGTAGTATACTGATTGAATAGTAAACTTAATCATCGTTTTAGTGAGTTTCAAAAACCTTCATAGATATAAAAATATATTTTGAATTCATTTCTTACATCGATGGTGATTTGTGTTTTAGAGCGATTGCTTTACTTAAGAACAGTAAATATTTTGAAAAAAACTCATTTTTATAGTATTTAAGTAAAATCTCTTTTTTTAAAAAATCGAATACCATTGAAGAAGAAAAAAACTTATATTCGGAGGTGCTAAATTTCGATAAAAAACACTTAAAGCAACTACATCGAAAGCCGTAATCCTGAAAAAAAATAGGATGTTTATTACCACAAAGTTTGGGGAAAACATTCTTTTTTCACAGAAAAGCGTCGGATAACAGTGTTTTCTGATGATTTATTTTCTAAAGGGCTTCTTACAGCTGAAACGGAGTTCCATCGGTCTAAAAATACAATCTCAGGGCGTGACACAGGCGTTTGACAGATGGCTGGTGGCTGGACTCAAAACATGAAAGAAGACCATGTTTCTTTTAAGTTTGGACCTTCTACGAGTTTTTTTTTTGACATTCACTCTTGCAAGAACGCTTTGAATTGCTTCAAGATATTTTTCTTGTACTCTCTTGGCCTATCTTCCATCTAAAGGGTTTCCTTTACATCATTATCGAGAAGAAGCTGTTCGGTTATGGCAATAAATCTCTAGTAAGAAGTGTAAAGAATTACTGAATATTTTTCCTGGCTATACAACATACGTTTTGGGCTTCATAAATTTAGTATTTTACGCTGTCTCGGATACATTTGAGTTATTCAAATTTATAAAGCTGTTATTAAAGGAAATATTCATTCTTTCAGATAAAATGTATATGAAAATTAGATACTTAAATATAAATTACATACAATATTACCACTAATACCAGTAGTGACCAAAATATTTCGCTTGAAACTTCAAAAATATCAAATAAAGTTTCGATGAAAATGTAATAATGCTTAATGGTAGCTGAACTTCAAAAAATTATTAGTGAAGTACTTTTAAATAATTATTTTTTAAACTATCTTAAAACGAGAGTATAAATGTGAAAATAAAGAAACAATAATATTTTCTTTTTATGGGACATCCATATACCATATTCTTCTGAGGATATCCATTAACTTATTAACTTGGATACATAAAATGAACATATTAAGAAGCAGTTTGTTTACTTTCAGTTTATTTTAGTTTTATTTATACATCTTAAAGTAAAACGGTCTACCCTTTACCGAAGATAAACCAATTTTCTATTATTTTAGCTGAGATAATTCGTGCATTTTGAAACAGAGAATTGTAACTTTTGTTGTTGACTTCTAACAATATCAAATGTATGGATCTGATGAATTTAAAAGTTATCAAATGATATCTGAAGGAAAATTAATAACTGTCTATTTTGGAGCATCGTTTCTCATTTGACTGCTTATAATATAATAAAACTTAATCTGATGATTTCAATCAAATAAAGTCTTTCTTTAAATGCATTTGTATTAGAACTAAAATATCTACTGGAAGTAAATCTTATCGAAGTTAATCTATAAATGGCATTGTAAATGACATCTAAATGTTTTTTATATCTTTCACTTTGAGCTAAGTTTTCAGTGTCCATTATTGTGGCTTCCATTTTCAAAAGTAACTGATTGGCATTAAATACATTTGGACAGTTTCCAAGATTCTATTCTGACTGGCAAGATTAAAATCTTGATAAAATATTACCCTTTCCTTTCGCATGAATAGTTTCCACTTAAATAACCCATTACATAAAACACCAGAGAGTGCTCCGGGTTTATACTCGTTAACCCTAAACCTAGCGATAAGACATTTAAAAATACGAGCATTAATTTTCCACAGTTAAATCATGGCCGAGTTTGCTTTAACATGTTTAAAGAAATTAAGGAATCTTTGATGATCGGCCGATAGGGAAAAGATAAGAGTGCTTTTCTACTAACTCGCTTGAACTTTTCCCCAAAGATGCATTACTACAAAAAGATGTTCTTTCGATGAGACTTTTATTGGAATGGTTCCTTACTCTCATCAAATCCATTCCTTACTTCTTTGTTCACCCATTTTGTTCTTTGCTGTTAGAATGGAACAGAAATTACTAAATTAATTAACTTTTCAAATTGTAGACGTTTCTTATAAGTTTATTTGTTTCTCAGATAATTCATTTTCTTTTTCTTGCATTTTTAATGGCGTAAAATTAATTTTGTATACTAGAAAATAATATTTGTGAGTTCAAAACATGCAATAACATAATCTTTTGATTTAAAAACGAATTATTCTACAATGTTTTAGGGATTTATATACAGGGTACCCACTAAAGACCTTTTTCCCTTCCACGTTAACTTTAGAACAGCGACAGCCCAGTCACAAAACTGGTGTCTAGGTATAGTGAAGTGGTTATATGCATCCCTTTCAACGTCACCTAGCTGTATCATTCGGGTTTAGCCCATATTTCTTCAATGTCCTAAAAGTAGGGCAGTACATATAAGGGGTCTTTATATAAATTCTATTGAAAATCCTAATTCAAATTAAAGGCAATTTATTATTCAAGTCATTTAACTATATATTTGTCTTTATCGCAAGTATATGGATATTATTTATTAAATTCTTAAAACGGCGATTTTTGCAGAATTTTTCTTTTGGAATTTAAGCACGCATGTTTTTTAAAGTTTTTAGCCTAGAAAAACGTACATATAAATTTATTGAGGTAATATTAACATACTTTTATACCAGCAAAACCGTTGTCAAGAGACATTTTCAAGAAGGTTATTTTTCCTTGCATTCTCGACTGTTTTAAATATGGGACGATGGTATAATCCACTACTACCTAATACTCATCAGTTAGTAATGAAGATAGTCCTTTCTTTCTCAGTTATATTCCAAACACTGCTACAGTTTATCTGAAAAGAGTGACAAGTGCATATCATGTGCCAGACATGCGGGAGGAGGAGTTAATTATACTCAAACAGCTCAAGAAGTCAGTTTGTATTTTGAAATTCATCGAAGCAGACCTAGTTTTTCTCTTTTTCGTATGCTAGAATTTTGTTTTCTTTTGAAACTAATTTTGATGGTAGTATTTTAAAATACCATGTAAATTTTTCTCCTGGCAGAAAACAGGTAAAGGTACCAATGTACATACATTCTACTATAAACATAAAAACGGAGTAGGCGTGTGATAATCATGCATTAGCTTATTTTACTTCAATTTAAGGAAAAAATTTACTGGCCTTTATTTATTAATGCGTTTGAAACAGCATCTGTTGCTTCATGGAAGCTCAATCAGCTATTTAGTGTTGATAGTCTGAGAATACTTGATTTTCGAAAACATTATAACAGTTGCCTATTAAGGTCTTTCTATTCCAAGGAAACCCCTATACAGAAAACTGGGAGTTCAACATGTTAATGAGGATTTTCCAAAACTTTAAAATAAACATTCTATTGTAAAATACCCAGAAAACCGACGAAAAACGTGCTGAAATCCTGTGCAACAAAACCAGCAACTATCTGTAAAAACTTAACGCTGGACAACGCTAAAGATGCTTTCTCCCATTCCACCTAAGTGAAAACGAAAGCAGTGGATTGTACGATCGTCCTATTTTTAGGACAGCCTGTAACAATGAAACCTATATAAGTTTTGCAAGTTTTTTTGATTATATGTATATAAATAGGCTTAGGGAATCACATATTTAAGATTTTATAAAAAAATATTATTCTTTCAATGCTTGGTATGATATCGGTTACCGTACCTATCTTGAAAAACCTGCTGAGTACGAAAAAAAGTCTATTACAGATTTATAGAGCATCATCAATTTAATACAGAAAGTTACTTTGTGCAGGTGAAAACATAGAACAGAAAGAGTAAGACTCGAATTTGTTTGATCGCGATTTCCAAAACTGTAAAGTCGAGAAACTCGGTAGAACGAAGCGCTTATTTATTAATAGGCTCATGTATTCTTTCTTGCTCAAAGTATTTTCCGTCAGCAGCAATACACGATACAACTCTGAACTGCAATTCCCGCTACACGTTGTGCAATAAATTAAGTAACATGCTGGCAGAAGCATAAGTCTTCGAATGCACTGCAGTGTTGGTGAAGGGGTCGTATTGAAGTGCTATTTGAGGTATATCCACTAAAAACACCCATTGGAGCCAGGTCAGGTTAGCGTGTAGATCACTCAAAGTAACCATAATACCTGATGATTTATCGCTGAGATATCTCGGCCAGGCTCTGTTTTACGTTTTGATGTACTGTACAGAAGGGCACCGTCGTGCTGAAACCATACGTTATATTGTTGAAACAATGTCTGTTTAAAATAAGATAATATGGCCTGAAAAACTCCAAAATGTCATGCTTCTGCACATTTTTCTTTATAAAATATAGGGTCACTCAGCCTGGTACTGTAAATTCTTCTGAAACGTTTAATGATCCATTTAGACTTTTTCAGCTACCATATTGTTTCTTCTGCCTCTTGTAAAAGGAATTACGTAAAAAGCATGCTTAGTATGTGTATATTATGTTTGCAAGGAACATTGACCGGACTTCTAAATGGTAGATGAAGTTGCCCCACGGAACATGATTCGTTTAGGGTTTTTTGAGAGGCTACAGTTTTCACTTATCTGCTGGTTTGAGGATGGGTGTGGGCGTATGGTAATACACATTCTTACCTATTACATTTACTGGACTTCCGGCTCATATTATGTTGGTCATGCAGTGTGTCTCCCTTAAATGTTTCATCTCATTCAGGATGGTTTTCCGTGAAGGATTTGGGTCTTCATGGAGACTTCCACGATACATCCACGCTGCCGTTCTTGCCTTGAGCCCACGCTCTCCTTAAATTAGAACCATCTCGCAATACTCAATAGTAATGAATATGAGTTTTAACATACAACCCTGCTTACTGTTATCTTTCGAATTAGATTCTGACGAACGGATATGATGTTCTATACTTATTTGTATCATTCACGAATTTCCGGTGATTCTCAAACTAAACTGGGTTGAGTTGATCTAGGGCGTCTCATGAAGTGATTTTGCAAAGAGTGCAGCCTTGCCTATTATGCGTTCTATTCTTAACACTGATTAATGCAAGGTGTCTTTGTGCTACATCTTTGTAATTGAATTTTCTTCCGTATCTTGTACCGCTTTGAGAAAGGAACTGGAACTCCATATTTTCCCGCCAAATGACGCTGTAAGTGGTCTCATGATGCATAGCCACTTATTACATCTAGACACAAGTATTTTATATTTTACAGAAAAGAGATTTGTGGCAAACATGAAATTAAATAAACGAATTAACATACATTTATTTGAAAAATGGCTGTAGAAGCTTTGTATAAATGCTTTACAAATAGAAATTTATTTGAAAATAAAAACGAATTGCCTGTTAAGGGTGACAGCTATATATTGGAAATATAACAGCTGATATTGAGAGTAATTCGAATTCCTTCAGCTCTTAGAGCAACTGGCACCGAAAAACGGAACTAGAACTCTCCACCTTCTGTATTTTAACTTCGGTCTAAGGATTCTGTGGAATTTTTGCCCAGAAATAATTCTTCATTTATTTCTTTAAGCAATGCACACTCTAAAATACAAAAGGTGCGTTATTTGAATGAATTTTTTAAGAATGATACAGCAAACCCATATCCATACAAATATTGCATCATCTGAGAAACATCATTTTCACAATTTCTAGATCTTCATATGAGATGTGTCATCAAAAATAAAATTGAGTAATTATCATTCTTCTGCAGAAGGTATTATAATTTCATCCAAAATTGATGCTATAAACAGTCATTTAATTCTTCACAGAACCATTTCTGGTTTGTGTTAAATGTCTCGAGATGCTTATATATGAAAAAAATGGGTAATGTTTGAAACATATATACTGTCTCTGATTTTGAGTATTTTTATATTTGTAAAGAGCATTTATTTTATGAAAGTTTGATTGCTTTCTGGTCAGAATGTTCATATCTAATCTCATTATGACATCCGGTTTTAAAAAATTAGTCTTTGATTTCATAAACGTTAACTGGCAAAAACCTTAAAGCAATTAATGCATTCTTATGCCAAAACCCACTTAATTTTAAGTGGTTTTAACCTGTAATTAAAATAAATTCTCTGGTACACAAGTTTCTATGTCACCTGGAAAAGTAATTATATTAAAAGTATTTTAATATTACTTTCAGAATTTATTACATAATTATTTTATTATTATTTACGTTAAAGTGATAAAAATCGATATTATGTTTCTTGTAAAACAACTATACACTTAAAATATTGAATTCCTGAATATAATTCATACTCGTTCTATAGAAAGGAATATATTTCAATTAATAAATCAATATATTCAATATGATGCAAGTGAAATATTCCTTTCAAGTTATTATTGTAATATGATAAAAAAATTAAAGTATTTTAGAAAGAAAAATATCTTTGTAGCATAGCAGGAAAACAGATTGTATCTCATTGTCAATATACATGTGTTCAAATACGATGTACAGCGCATCAGTGTAGCTTCATTTTTTTACAATTTACTTAAAAATATTCTGACAGAAAGTTGAATTTTAAATAAAAATTGGTTACTACCAGAAGCGGTTCATAAAGAGACACTATTTATGGATATCCGTTCAGTATTTAAAGATTGATTACGTGTATTATTTGTTTCATTAACAAAATTATGAACCTTGACCTCTAATTACAGAGGAATAAAGTATCGCCATATGCATTGCTTATCGGACATGGTGAATTCCCCAAAGATTAAAGTGGCAGTTTTAGCTATTCCTGAGATAATGGAAATTAACAGGTCGGAGCATGGTATAATAAAACTCTCCGGCTATGAAGGCAAATTTCTGCAATCAATTTTAACAAAAATGGGTATGGAATACGAGATAGTCGTTCCCGAAGATCGACAGTGGGGTCTTCAACAAGACAATGGTAGCTGGACTGGTTTAATTGGAATGATCGAAAGAGGCGAAGCTGACATGGCCTGCACATTCCTTGCCATGACTGATCAAAGAATGGAAGCAGTTGACTTCAGCTCAAGTTACGCATCAGAAGTTTATACTTTCGCTACCCACATGCCTGACTCTTATAAATCAAATTTTGCTATTCTACATCCATTTCATGCAACTGTGTGGATTTGCTTGTGCGGTATTCTTGTCATGACATCGATAGTGTATGCTCAGTTACAAGAAAGGAAAACTTCCCCTGGTCGCATCTTTTACAAGCTTTTTGCGAGTATCCTCAAGCAACCACAGGAAATGCATGATAAAACATGGGAAAGCAGTGCTTTGCTGTTAATGTGGAGTTTATTTGCTCTCATTATTTCTTTGAGCTATTCGGCCACTCTTCTGTCGTTTGTAATGCTACCGTCGAAAGAACATCCGATATCTACCATACATGAACTATCGGAGGCCGTACAGGGAGGTTCTCATCAGTGCATTGCTTCAAAGGATGGAAGCGAGCTCGTGTCTCTTCGTAATTCAAAGGAAGATTATCTTTCGAAACTTGGTAATATCATATACAGAAACAAATGGTTCGTTAATTCTTCGACCATAAACAGCGAATATTTCATCCGGCAAGGCCGATCTCAACTTATCTATAAAAACTTAGCAAAATTGCTTTTTGATGCTAGAGAAGATATAAGCATATCAGAAGATTCCTTAATGTCAAGGCCACTGGCAATAGCTCTCAATAGAAAATTCTGTTGCAAGTCTGATCTTAATTCGGCAATATCAAGGTTAGCAAGCGCAGGTATTTATTACAAACATTTAAAAGATAGCTCAATAAAGCATGCAATGAAAGCGAAAATTATTCAAACGATATTCCCAGTTCATCAATTGACGATAAATGATATAACTGGAGCTCTGGTTATGTTGACGTCCGGTTATTTGCTGTCGTGCTTTGTTGTCCTTTGGGAAATTGTTTTTCCACGATTTCTGGAACATTTCAATGAATGGAAACATAAGATATATCAGCAGCATTTGTAGGTAAATTTTAAGGCACTTTTCTGCCAAAATTAAGAAACATATCCAAATTAATAGTTGTGTAAACAATTCCGAGGTCTAAATATAGTATTCTTGCTTTGTACTGAAAAGACTTTGCTATTTAATAGAGCTCTTTTCTGTTGCTATGCTCTGCTGAATTTCATGAATTAATCGAATATTTACGAACTAATAACATATAATTTTTTGAAATATATACATAGAGAGAGAGATGACGGATAACAGAAACTGACGGTAAAACGAGTGACGGTTAATCGAAGTTTTACTGAATCTCTATTTATTTTTCTTTTCCCATCGGAAAACAGTATTTGTAGCATTTAAAGTTATGCACAGTTTGAAATATTGTTCAGTAGCGGATTCGGAAACTCTCCGCGCTTTTGAGCATGCGCCGAACGGAGTTATTTTCATCAAAATGGGGGGGAAAGTAAAGAATGGAAGGGTGAAGTTTGCAGCTTACTGAGCGTGATCAAACAAAGAACTCCGGAAATGCGCTCATATGACACCCCTTTACGGTGTAAAATCGTCCAAAAGTGGCAGTCTCGGATTCTGTTGCTGAACAGTGCATCTATATCTTTCATGACTTCCGGTCCTACTAAAAATTTAAAAAGTTTGAAGTGGAGTTCAATTCGATTACATATAAATATTATACTTCAGCTAGGCCTTAAAAGAGCAATGAAAATTTTTGATTGAAGGGGTAGAAGTTATTATCATCATTTTGTATAATTTTCTCATGAATAAATATCTCCATACATAATTAAACCGTAATTCATGGGTTAATTATATTCAATATTGCATAATAAAAAGACATTTTCTGTATTTGTAAAGCTTCAAGCCTTATTAAATGTAGAATAAATAACAATTTAATGCGATAAAAAAGAAATATTTGGATAAAATATAAATATTATTATTGCAGATAAAAAAATAAATTCCCCATTCAATATTCCCCATTTATATTATATTCAGAGAATTAATATTTGCTTTTTCTCTAATTAATATTAATTTGGTAATTTGAATTGTGTATGCATTTTTCTTTCAGAATATCATTTCTTGTATGCTAAAAACATTAGTTGAAAGCTGAAAGTAAATAAATATTCTTCTTTTTTATTAATAATCTAAATATTTTATCCACTGTCAGTAGCAAATTAATTTACTTAAAATAAAGATAGAAATCAATAATGCAAAACGTAATTCGAATTACTTAACTTGAAACAAATGCCCCGAAGGAAAATCCCTGTTATGTCGTCAATTTTATCCAATATAGATTGCTAATTTATAATACGCTAAACCAATTATTAAGAATTTCTGCAGTGCTTTAATTTTTTAAAAATGTTTTTCGCTTTCCATATAAATTAATGATTTTAAGATTTACTTCATGCTAAAGACTTGAGATTTGAATTTTGAAAAAAAAAGTTTTATTACAGAATTAAATTGATATTTTAAAACAATTTTTACGTACCAGGCTATCAAGTATAAATGAGTATTTCGTTCCTAAATTTATTCCATAATTTCTAATGAATTTTTTCTGATGTGTATTGTAATATCTCTTCTGGAAATTTCGAAACTTCTAACACTAAATCCATTTGTTTTTCGATTTTATAGTACTATAATTTTTCTTTTACCTTTAAAATACTTTTTATTCAGTTTGAACCAAGAAACTAATTAAAAAACCACCCATGCACGAAAACAATATTCATGAGGAAACTTATATATATATCGATTTAACCCGGCTAATATCTCTTCCAAAGCGGAGCAACTAGTTTTATTGTTGAAAATTCCATATTTTTGGTTTGACTTTTTCAATAGTTATAAGATTAATATAGTTCATAGATTTGTTTTAATATTACATGTGCTCTTTGCATGTGTTTTATAAATTTTAGTTTAATTAATAAATGTTTGGTTTTTGAATTGTATTTTTGATATGTTTTGTTTATATTGTTTTGAATGTTCATATATAACATGTTATATTTTGGTTGATGTTACTATATATATATATATATATACAATCATAAACAAATACAGAAACACATTCAAAAACCAATCAAGAAATTAATACTTTAATCGAAGAAATACTATTTCAAATGAAGTAAACGTTAGGAAACGGATACTATATGGTTAACATAAATTCTAAAAAAGATTTAAATATGAAAAAAACTTCACTAATACGGTAAATGCACCAATGCAGCAGTACAACCGAAAACTGAGAAATATTAACAAAAGAAAACATCAAAACCACATCATAAAAGAAAAACCAAAACAACAAAACGGAACATAACGCTAACATCAGGGACGCGTCATCAGCAAGGGAAATCCCGAACGAACGTATACATATTATCGGTGTTTTCTAAACAGAAACTCTGGCAATAATGCTAAAATGAGTTTGTTTCCCCGGAACACCGAACAAAGAAATAACAAGTAAAAAATTCATGTCTAATTGAAATAAAATAAATGAGACCAAATTTCATACCAAAAATGTAAAAAGTTCATGTCTAATTGAAATAAAATATATGAAACCCAATTTCAAGACCAATAATGTGAAACAAAAATGAAGAAAAAGGTTTCAAAACTCACCCAAAAGTCCACAAATGGACAATGGACAATAGCGGGATTCAGATGCAAAAGCATGCGGCGCGAACACACCGGAACGTTCAAAAGTGCTGATGTGAATTCGGTTATTATGGTTAACGTCACGAGTTTCGGTAAATATTTTAGTAGGAGTGAAAAGTGAAAATTCTTAGAAACCTTTTACTGTCCGTGAAGAGTCTTAAGAACTTTTTAAAGAGTTTTAGTATATAAAAATTAGACAATTAAATAAAATGAGATTAACTTGAAACTGCGTTATGTTCCGTTTTGTTGTTTTGGTTTTTCTTTTATGACGTGGTGTTGATGTTTTCTTTTGTTGATATATATATAGCCTTTTCAACTTTTTGCCTTTTTCAATATTTTTGATAGCAACAGAGTTCTTTTACATGTTAACATCTAAATGTTTAAATTTACCTTTTGTTCTTAGTAACTATGGTATTTTCAATTCTTTGGATTTTGTTTCAGAATTGGTTGTTTTGCTTAATTAATGAAATATTAGTTTAGGATTCGCATCTTGGTATGTCTTGTTTACTTTGTTTTCGTATGTTCATATATAACAAGTTGTATTTTGGTTTATATAAATAGATGCCTATATATATATATATATATATATATATATATAAGACTAAATTAATAATTGAAAAAGATATTCCAAACATGGAGTTTTCAACAATTTAAGTGAACATCTCGACTTTGGACGAGCTTGTCATTTTAAAATTTTGATTTTATTTACGCAAAACCATCAATGAGACCAGTTGTTGAAAACATAAAGGGTAAATTATCCTATATATGCAAACGAAAGAGGGAAAAGAGTCTTAATCCTAAATTACATACTATCAAAAAGATATCTAACAATTATTTAACAAACATAAAATATTGCACATTATTCTAAATTACACAAATCAATTAATTCTACATCTAAGATATAAATATATTAACAAGGAATTAGTGAATGAAAGTGTGAGAAATTCATTTTACCGCCAACAATATATCCAACAGCTATAAGCCACTCTTAAATCTCAATACATAGTCAGCATAAAATATTCATATTCTTGAAAATTAATAATAGGTCTTAAATTTTATTAAAATGTCATATTTAAGTTAAAATCCTAGAGAATAATTTGCAAACCTAATTTTTTATAAAACATACTAATTATTTAAGAATTTATATTGAACGCTTTTTTAGAGGAACTATATTAAAAATAGGGGCGCCACCTAAATTCAGGAAATTGAATTATTTCAAACTAACTAGAATAAACTAACTTAAATTGTAAACATAATCTTAGCAGTAAAATTATTAGAAACTCATCTCTGAAAGAGAAAAATAAAATTTTTTACCCAAATAAATATATATATTTATTCTAAGTAGCTTAAGTATCTCCTATCTATTTATGTAAATAAAAATGTTTTAGGGATTCCAAACAATATAGCACTCTTAAAAAATGTGTTATGTTTTTAATTATATTATTGTTATCTGTGACTAGCCTTTTATTTCTAATTATATATAATCAGTTAATAAGTTTCTAAAAATAGACTTGCTAAGATTACTACTCGAGAAAGGAAATCTATTAATATCAAAGTCAAATGCATTTCTTTTATAATATACATCAGTCTTAATTTTTTTTCCATCTAAAATTTTTAATTTTAAATCAAGAAATTGTATAGTTAATTCATTATTATTAGTCTGAATTAGTTTTAAATAATCAGGATAAATATTAATTTGTGGCTTATTTTCTAGATCTGTATTAAATACAACAAGATCATCAATAAATCGAAACATTAAACAAAAATTATTAGAAATAAAGTCCTTCTCATAAAAATGTAGATATAAATAAATAAATTAGCCAAAATATTAATAGCTGGTCCCCCAGTCCCAGATGGTGTATATATATATATAAGAAAAATAAGATAAAAATTGATTGTTGCTAAAAATTTCTTTCGAAAATTGTTTATTTTATATCTTTGAACGCATTTCAAATAAAATTAAGTACAGCATTAGTGATTCTACAAATAGGAAAGCGATTAACATACTAATGAAATTTTTAATTGGTACAGAACATGCCCATAAACAATTTATATATATAACAAACTGCGTAGCCCGGCGTTGCACGGGCTATCTAGAATAATGCACCTTTCTCTGGCATAGAGAAGTGTGGTCACGTGAAGCCTCGGGATCCATATTTTTCCATATGCTCGCCTTTTTTTTTCAACAATTATTGTCACTAACTTTCCTAAAAAAAACGCAAATCTCTTTTAAATCCTATATTGTTGAATTAAATCTTTTAACCTAGCCTTTTAATTACCTTATAGCTAATAACCCGGAATTACTCGGGCTCCACATTTTTTCATATGCCTGCCTCTGTGTTTTTTCCCCCTACAAATATTCTTTCAATTTTAGCCTTTTTACTACCCTAAAATAGTATGGGTCTAAACTTTTAAACAATAAACTGTGTAATAATTAATACAACTTTAAAATGAACAATTATACTTCCAATTTTTATAAATTAAAACAGGGTAGCATAATATTTTGTTTTGCAAAAAAATTAATAAATAAAATGAAATAAAAAACAGAAATGTATAGAAATAGTACAACAAACTGATAAATCAAACACCAGGAACGTATCTTTTCTTCTTACCCGTATTTGAATAACAATGGAGAAAAAAATACGTCTCAAAAAGAATAAATATTTTCCCCAACAAACGTAAATATCGTCTTCGTTCTAATCTAGTCTTTTTATTACCTTATAACAGTAACTTTACGTAATAAAACACCATAAGACAAAAAAAGAAAGAAGAAAATGCAAGAAAACGATCTTTTTTCCGATGTTTATAAATCAAAACCCGGAAGCTCGAAAATAAAACTTCTATACAAACCAGATGCAAGAATATCGGATGTGAAAGATTAATAATAGTGGCTGCCGATAAATGGCAGCACGGTATATTCATTCATTTTGAAGTCTTTAATTAATTTTTTTAACTAATTGTAATATCGGAATTTAAATGGTCAAAATGGATTCTTGGATTATTTCCCATCTTTTGGTACTTTTGGTTCGCTTCTGCGTTCAGCGGATGTGAGAAGATATCCTCACATACATACATACATTAATTTGCTTACCTTCGAACTTTAATAGAAGATGAAATAAGAGTGAAAATATTAACTCCAATATATGAATACAGGGTGATAAGCAAAGGATCCGATAAACTTTAAGCATAAATGAGGCATACCAAAACAGGTCAATTTTGCACTGAAGAATATAAGCGGAAACGTCATGTTACGTGCGAGAAGATGTTGCTTCAACTGAAGTGTATTGGATAAACAAGCAAAATATAACTTTCTTTGCTTTAGCCATTTTTAGTTGTATTTGATTATTTTCTTTTTAACCTTAGCTTAAAATATAAAATTATAAAAAATAAAATTATATAAAAGAATACAAGGGAAAAATAACCTTGACTTGGATTAGAGCACACATAGGGAATTTTTGGAATGAACGTGCAGATCAATTAGCCAAGGAAGCAACATTGATTTCAGATGAAACAATTAGTTTTGTTCCCTCTAGAAACCAGATAAGAAATGAAGGAAATAAAATTATAAAGGACCTGTGGCAAAATCGTTGGAATGATTCAAAGAATGCACGATGGATCAAAAACCTAAAAGATAAAGTTAACGTCGATAGACTATATGGCGATTTCTACATAAATCAAATTTTGACGGCACATGGAGTTTTTAGAGAACATCAGGCTAGATTCTTCTAAAAAACGTCTTTATGTTCATGCGGCCAAGAAACGGGATCTGTTCTTCACGTAATTAAAGAGTGCGAAATTTGGACATCATACAGAAAAAACTGGCCTAGTGGATGGCAATTAATGAGTTTAAAAGACTTGATAAATAATGCCGATATTCGTATCTCATTGCGAGGACTTCTTCACGAACTGCTAATTAAAGAATTAGAATTATTGTCGTCGTTCAGTGAAACTGATGTTTTCCGTCTCTGAAAAAAAAGAAGAGAAAAATATTGTAAAATAAGATGTATTACATTTTTCCTGCACGGCCTAGGCCAGGGCGGGGTAATCTAATCTAATCTAACCTTAGCTTGTGTGCACATGAAAATAATTCCATTTTTTCTTTCCCCTTTTTCTTTACAATTATTTTTTTATTATTTGTATCACTATACATATTCAAATTCATTTTAAATTTACTTATTATAAATATTATTATTTCCCAAATTACAACGCACTTTGTTCAGCATTATGTGCATGAATAGTAAAGATATTTCCTCAACCTTAATATTTTGTAGCTTTCCTCTTTTTATCTGATAGTCTTTTGATTCTTACCTACCTAAAAACTTCTTAAGCTTAATTCTGAATCCTAATATATGCAAAAAACAAGAAAAAGCATTGTCTCATTTCTTTATCAGTTAAGTTGAAATATGTTATGAAAGGAAAATCTTGCTAGAGCATGTGTAAACACTCTTAATGAAATATTTTTAAAACAAGTTAACTTTTTTCATGAATAAAGAGCGATGACTTTACGCCTACAAAAATAAATACAAAGCTGCGTTTAACAGGCAGTAATTACCAACATGGTATTCATGTTTAATGGGCTAATAATTAATAAGGATTAACTTTAGAGACGATATCCATTCAATTAAATATAATTACCGTTATCAATTACATATATCCGGGCTAAGAAATTAAGTAATATTAATGACGAACATTGTTTATTTACTTTTATGCTCGAACTTTCCAAGGCGTTTTAAAATATGGCTTTGAAGATCAGTGGTTAAAGTAACTAAGATTTGCCAAATTATTGTTTAAAAGCTGAATTTTGGAATAAAATGGTATAATTTTAATCATAACAATTGCAACAAGTATTTTTTTCTTCTTTTTTTTACTCATTAACCAAACATGAATAATTTAAGCGAAATTGTAAGGTTTAAGAAATTATTTACTGCAAATAAACTTTTTACCATCATGAAATTTTTTATGCAGTCGAATAAATGCAATTTCATTAAGATGTTGTTTATATTTTCGTTTTGTTATACAGCATGTTAATAAACTACGTAATTTACATAGAACTTTTAATGGTTCTATCTAAAATAACAGCATAATTTTATCATATATTTCTTACGAAAGTTTTTGGATTTAAAAATAAAAATAAATTGCTTCAATTTCATTAGTCTTCAAAAAAGTTAAATAAAAAGATAAATTAGGTCACATATATTTTTTCTTTACCTTTGAGGTCTGAAAACTCTTGTTCAAGACAAAAATCACACCCTCTCCATTGCTCTTATGCATTTCTTTAAATTACACGCGGCTGAAAATGGGCAGCAAAATATCCAACCGTCAAACCTGAAATAGTAATTAATTATTTAAAAGCGTTTTATTAACTATTAACCCCAAATATGGATTTTGCAAGAGAAAAGATGAAATTTGCGAGATAATATTTTATAACTGCTAAATCCTGAAAACTGGTGTGTGAATCGTGCTACAATCCATACGTATCGTAGACATCGGAGAATGCAAAGTAATTTTTGGAAAAAGAATGAAGTTTCTTTAAGCTATTTTATCAACCCTTTGATATATCACCATGACTCCTGAAAAGTGATGGCATTCTGTCAATGAAAAAAAAAAAAATTGCGCGCAATAGTTTTAGCAAGACATAGCATACGTTTTGCAGTTTCAATATTATACAAATAATATTAAAACAATATTTGTAATTTTGTGATTTGATATCATCTCTGTGATCTCGTTCTAGACTGTAACGATTGTGTATATCATCATGGTATAGTAAAAATGAAAATGTTATGTTTAAAAATAGTCTTTGTAGAATCCAACAGCAGCTTTCAGTAATTCTTTAAAGTATGATCTTCCTCTATGGTCTTACTTCACGGGAGATCCGCCTCTTTTCAGAATATCCATGGCATCCATGAAGTACAGAAGTACCCCGGTTTCCAATGACTTCGGTTTCGGTAGTCGTCGATCGTCAATAGTTTCCGCTAAACATTTGTTTCGATTTTTGCCGTATGTTTCGGATGTCGTCGGCGTGCTCACGTGACCTTGTTGCTAATTTTACAAGAAACAAACGACGAAGATGCGAATTCGGATAAGACTGAGGCAAGAAATTTGTGTCCGAATCGAAATATTACGTAGAGGTTGAAGAATTCATCCCCCAACAAGTCTTCAACTGCAATGAAAGTGATATCTTTTGGAAGAAAATGTCAAAGAAGATTTTCATCACCCAGGAGGAAAAGGCACTGCAAGGATATAAGCATATGAAAAATATTCTAACTCTTTTGTTGTGTGATAATGCTAGTGGTGATTGTAAAGTGAAGCCCTTACTTGTGTACAATTCAGAAATCCCTAGAGTATTAGGCAGTTTAATATTCACTTTATATTAAAAACCTTATTTATTCTCTAAAATATATTTTTTTTGGTATGTATTTTGGAGGGTCTAAAATGAGTGAATTGGATTTACAATGATTCAAGTGGAAACAATTGCTAAGTTTTGGATTCCGCCGATTGATTTCGCATGGATTAGCAACTCAAACTGAGGTACCACTGTAAGTAAAATGCACTTATGAGAGATTATTCGCCGTAAGCATCTCGTGAGCTCCGCTAAATGGCCTCAGGGAGGTTCTAGACATTGCTGCACAGACTGTCGAGCAAGGAGCTTTGACATGAAAGTCATGGCACTCATTTTCATTGGACTTAAATTTTTTTATGATAAACATCCTCATCAGGGTCGCATCGAGGAGGTGGCGAAATTGCCCTCCACGAAGGTCGCAGACAGAGAGAGGGAGAGAAAACCAACTGTTAAAGAATAGTGTTAAAGAGTTAGATTGGCACTATTGGCTGTGTAAATAAAAACGATTTCATTATAGTCTCAACTAACATTGTCTCGAACTGCATATGCTTCTGTATAACTGTATTAGATATCAAAGAGATAATGCATATCTTAAGATCCAGAAGTTCTGGGAAATTTTCTGTTTTCTAAATTTAGATTTTGTTTCCATTTAGTATTGTTATAAATCACAAACTAAAACGGTTTCTGGATATAATAAGCTAAACTCACTTTGTAGCTATCTTCTCTGTATTGACAGTGATAACCTTTATTGATCAATTATGCCCTTTGAATGCAGTCAAAGGTTATACGCAATAAACTGCATGGGCAATAGGTATGGTGTGTCTATTAGTTCTGGCGAGATCTTTGTCTCGTTTTTAAATGGACGAGAAATATACAGAGGGTAGGAATGGTACCTGAATATCTTCACAAATAAGAGTAAATATCTTTTAAAAATTAATATAATTATATTTTAAGTAAAACTTTTCAGAAGGTGATGAAATTAGGAAAGAAAAGGCGAAAAAGATTTGTTGGAAATTAAAATAATCACGGAACTGTATTAAAACTGTATACGTCAGAATAGATTTACAAGAATTAAATTATTTTGACATTTATTTTTCTGAAAATATTAATTTCAGAAAAAAGTATCTGTTATGCTGGAATGTAATGAAAACAAGAGGTGAAAAATCAAGAAACTTATTAACGAATACGAATAAAAATTCAGTGAAGTAGATGTGATAAATAAATAGTTACAATTTTTTAACTTTTTATTACCATTTTAAAAATATGTTAGTTATAATGGTAATCTTAAAATAAAAGTGATGACCAACTGTAAAGTTCTGCCGTTTTTTAAAAATAGAAGCGTATTTTTTCTAGTTATTTTGCTACTACTGATAAATAGTGACTTTAATTGAAACAGATATTTAAATTCGGTTTTTTTTACTTTCATTGCATAATTCTAGCTTGTGATGTGGCGTAATTTTTGTTTCAGTGCTGTGCTAAGAAAGGAAAACCAAAAAGTTAAATTTCTTCATATTAGGTTCTTTTATTTTAAGAAAGGAAAACTGCTTGCCGGACTGCTCTTAAAATTTGTGCTGAATATACACAAAGTTCCATTTCTGATGACATAGTTAAAAGGTGTTTTGAGAAGTTAAAACGCGATTCAGCCTCGAAGATGATGCTCATTTTGGACGATCATCCTTTGTAAATGAGGACCAATTAAAAGAGGTTGTCTCTGAAAATCCACGTTACCCAGTTCAGGAAATATCACACAGATTAAATATTGTAAAAAGTTCAGCACATGATCATTTGAAAAAGATTCGGTACGTACGCCAGTACGATGCATGGGTACCCCATACTTTAACAGAGTAGAATGCTCGAATTGCAGCATGTGTATTTATTTTTGATTTGTTGTTTGGTACCGTTTTAATTTGTGACTTCGTATATTCTTTTCATTTTTTCTTATTATTTTATTTTATTTATTATTTTTTATTTTTATGTTATTTAGTTATTTTTCTTGAAATTGTGTATTGGACAGTTTGAAGTTATGTATAGGAAAATTTGAAACTGTGACAAGAAATTGTGTATAGGTTGATTAGCCTTTTTCTTGTGATGCAGTGTATTGCATGTTTAGGTTTTAATTTGTGGTTTCCTGTATATATATATATTTTTAAGTTTCTTTTTTTCTCTTTAATTTCCATATGATTGTATTTTAATTTATGTTATTTGGTAATTAATCAAGATTTTGTGTTTAAGAAAGTTGGAAAGTGCGTATAAGAAATTTAAATTGTGAGAAATTGTGTTGGTTATTTTAACCTTTTTTCCTATGAAGCAGTGTACTTTGTGAAGAAATTTTGTACTCGAATTTGCTGACGTTCTTCGGAACTGTTAGTGGCTCGATAGCTGTATGTCCGTAAGGACAGGTCAAGTTACTAGTTATTATTTACTGAAACGAAATGAAGAAGGTCCTTTGTTGAAAAGGCTTATTACTGGAGATGAGATTGAATATAATGCAATAATGTTTGTAGAAAAATATCATAAGATAAGCCAAGTAACAAAAGTAACATCTAAAGGGGGTCTGCATCCAAAGAAAATGAATTTTTTCTGTGTGGTGAGACAACAAAGAAATTTATTATTATGAATTGTCGCCACTAAATCAGAGAATGCATTTTGAAAATACTGCTTCCAAATGGCAGTTTTAAAAGCAGAAATCGAAGAAAAGTGGCCAGAACTGATCAATCGAATAACTTGCAATTAAGCTCTGAAAATTTCCACGTAGTGCGTAATCTCGAATAAAAAAATGGAAGAATTTCAAAATTATAGCACATCAGGAAGAGAGTGCAAAATTTATTACAAAATTCCATTTTGCAAACGTTAAACAAGTTAAGTGTAAGAAACGAGATAAACATTATACATATTTGCGTACTAACACTTTCATGATTATTCACAATATTGTTAATAGCTGATTATTTCCAAACTTTCATTTGCATTTTGTTTCGAGATTAACATTGGCCTTCGTTTTGTTTTCAATTGTTCATGGCGTATATGATAAGAAATTTAAAATGAAAGAAGTTTGGCTAATTTTGAATAATTATTTCTTCATTCAACGGGCACACACTGAAAAATATGCCATTCAAATACTTATTAAAATTAAATATTTTTGATAAAATGATATAGCTATATTTTCTTATAACCTTTTTCTGTCGTATCAGACAGTTTGCAAGATTCCGGTCTCAAATCTGCTAATATTATTTCAGTATGCATCTTCCAATCTTTACTTCATTTCAAAGAAAAATATTTGATGAAGACGTTAGACAGAATGGCAGAGTCAGAAGTCAATTTCGTATCTCCAGTTTTCAAACCACTCTCAAGTTAAGCACCATTTTATAAAAAATAGTTTTAGTCAATTTTTTCTCAAAACGTATTTGAAAATAAATATATGTTCACAGCTCGGAAGAAATTTCGCATCAAAATTCAATCAATTCTGTTTGTTTCATTTTCGTCCAAATACAGTCAAACATTTTCTCAACACTTTTTTAGAATTTTTGTATAGACTTGTTGATCCTATTTTATACATAACTTTCAATATCAAACTCTTATTAGTTCTTCCTTTCGAGGAAAAACTCTGTGGAAACTTTTAAACGAAATACAAAGAGTGTATAAAGCCATGTTAATATATTTTTATATAAAAGTAAAACACTTCTCGAGGAAAGTTCTGAATCAAGTTATTAAAGTATTCTCACGAAAATATAGCTTAAGCCGTCTTATTGAACGACAGTTTTCTATCCATTTGAGTAATCGAACACGTTTTTCGTTGAGATCTATTATGGTATCATACATAAAGCATTCATTTTAAATTAAAAGATATTTATTTGCTCTCTGATTCTGATTTCATGATTAAATTAAATATGCAAAATTCCGAGCAATATGCAAATATAAGTTTCAAATAATCCATTATAAGTTTTGCTTCTTTCATTCAGAGAAAAATAATCTGGATTTAACAATAATTTTCATTCCAGATGTAAAATTGATATTTTTTTGGAAACAGTGCTTACTAAAATTCTTATAACTGTACTTTTGTAAATGTAAAGTGACTCAAGTAGGTTTATGGCTATGATTCAAGGGTATCGCACATTAAAAGAGATCGAGCGCAGTTATCAACTCAACTTTCTCAGCCTTAATGAATGTGACCACAGCACAGTGCATACATTTTTCAAATATTTATTGTACAAAAATGGTAGGAGTTAAGACCTTATAACCTCTCGCTCATGCGTGGGAACGCTTCAAGATCAATATTTGTCACGGGTCTTCACTCTGCATGTTTCAGCTTTAAAGTTAGTGCTCCTGTTCTCATACTTTTTGATCATCCTTCGTAAGTCCTTTTTGTAAATAATTAGTTAAACTAGTCAGCTACAAACATTAATGCAGTGTCAAATGTAAGTAAAATTGTTCGAAGTTACGAAATGAACTTTCTCGGGGTGGCATCAATACTTAGATCTAGAGATGCAATTCGTCGTTCAAAAGCTATGAAAGATACAGCCAAAAACTCGTTACCAATTTGAAGAGCATCAATGATTTAGTAAGAAACGACACCCTTTATAAAAGAAATAAGACAAACAGTAGGCTATTTCTCAAAATATCTTAAACAAATGTAGAAAGCTTTGTTATAAAACATAAGGGAAGGACATCTGAAAGCATACATTTTAATTGATGAACATTAAGTACCGCGACAATACATCGCCATTGAATGTATCATTAAAATTACGAATGAAATCTCATTCATGAAAAGTTAATGTTGAATATATTTGATAGTGTTGTAACTTGACACAATGTGCATTTCTGCTCTATACACTACACAAACCTTCATCACTTTGGTTGCTGATGGATGCCTTTTCATGCTGGTGAAATGATGGCGTCGATCCAGATCCAGTAGTCCGGTCAATGGTTCGTGCTGTTGGATGAGGATCTGCTGGAATTCAGATAGCAATTAAATGTAATAAATTTGTTGAAAGGCGTTTTAGAACGCAACTTTATTATTATTTTTGAGACAAGCCACAGCTCCCACGTCCCCTTTTGCCCAGACTTACCGACAATCCCTGTTGTATAAGCATCTGTCTTCAAGAATAAAAAAATACAATTTGTCACTGATATCAAACAAAGAAATATTACTGACACCAAACATATGTATTAACGAATATCTTTTTCCTATTTGGCCCATACTTGTTTTTCCTTTGTTTATATATTTTTATAAAATTTAAATTTTATAATCACATATATCTTTTTTCTATTTATTTACATGTAGTGTGCTTTTTCATAAGAACCTTCAAGAACTTTTTGCAAAGTGTAAAGATCTATTTTGTGATCTATTTTACAAGACTGCGTCATCATTACATTTTTAATCGGAGTCTCTGAGGACAATCAACAATTAAACATTTTGTAAATATATTATATTTGTGCAATTTTTTTATTTCACTATTTTTATGATCCTATTTTTGTATTTATATTATTGCTTTATTTGTTGCATTTCAAATTATACTGATGTCTTTTTGCATGCTTATTATTAATTCTAAACCATGGACATTCACCGAACAATTTGTGGAAATTTTGAAAATATTTTATAAACATTTCCAGCTTCGCAAAGCAAAGGCCCTGTTGTCGTACGAATCTTGCAGAGAGGGGAGATTAGATTCTCCCACATTTTAAAAATTAATTCTTTTCCTCTCTGCCTAAATTCAAAGATAAAAACACTATATTGAGTCGAGCGGAGTTTTGCTTCTTGCAACGCGTTTCAAAATCTAATAACCGTAACTTTAACTATCTGGCATTGATCTGCCGTATCCCGATGACATCGCAAGCCTCTTTTCGATAAACCCCCTTCGTGAGTTAATAAAATGTTTGAACGCATTGCCAGAACTATCTTTCTGCTTTGAACGCTTCACTGGTGACTTGCGTGCACGTCTCTCAACTTTGGACAGGAGTTGGAATTTTCATAATTAATTAAAAATTTAAATTTAATATTTTATCTCTTCAAATTGAATGACTGTCTCCAATAAACCAAATTCATGATGTTACTATGACTGAATTAATTAAAAAATGTCTCTGTATTTCCAACATAGCTCCTAATGTTATATATACTATATATGTATATATAACAATATAAAAACAAAATTTTAAAGTCGTCTACAACGAAAAGATTTGAAAACGAAATGAAACTCTGTGTGTTTACGAAAGCGAGACTATTTCTATAGAAATGAAATGAATACACAATCATATATATGGACATCAGTTACTTTCAGACGAAATCTTGTAAATATAATAAAATACCAATAAACAAGAGATAAAATAATGTATTTATTGGATCTCAAAAGAAAGAAATTTAGTATTTCAACGAGATTGTCTAGCCTCTAAAATGAACGAGATTCCCATTTTTTTTGTATAGCTCATTTTTCATAAAAGATTGAAAGAAATGGATGTTCTTCAAACACGATAAGAAATTTATATCAACGCTTTCCAAGAATTTTCTTTAAATTGAATATTTATGATTTTTTCTAAAGGTCTATTATACTGAAAAGTTTGAAAGTATACCTTTATGAAGTGGTTCAGAATTTTTTTTTTCTTTTCCCATTATTGTGAGGGTTTCTTTTCCTTACAACCTATTTGCAAAAGAAAAAGAATGTAATTCCATTCATATATTTTCATAGAAACATACTGTTTCATTGAAACTGTTGAACTGCTTTGAGAGAAGTTCTAAAATAAATTCAAACTTGAGTTGAAAATTGTATTTTATCCAAACTTAATTTAATCCCAAAAGTGTTTGAAAATAAATGAAATTTAAAATTCATATGGACCACGATTTTCGTTTCTTATTTGTGTTATATAAAATAAACTTGGATTTCGTTCGAGAAAGAATTTAGTTTGAATATGAATAACACATATGGCTGAGAACATATAAATTCCTTTCAAACACTGACATAATTTGTAGTTTTAGAATTATAAAGATATGACTGTGAATGATGTGATAAAAATATATGTCTGAAATTGAACCCTTTACTTCAGGTTTTTTAAAAAACATTCTAGCCTTAAAAAATGTGAGGATTACACTTATATAACAAGTGTAAGAAATAAAGAAAAAATAATTTAAAAAATTAATTTTAACCATAAATTTTAACTGAAATTAATTAATTTAAAATCACAGTTGTTTAAATAAAATTCCATTCTGCCAATCCTATTTCAAGTCAAAAAGAAAATAAATAAATTATTTTATTAGTTAATTATTGAATTATTCAAAAAGTATTAAGTTTAAGTGATGTAGTAGTGATGTCACTTAGTATTACAAGATTATAATTTTATGTTTTGTTTTAAAAAATTTATCAAACTTTCCAATTATTATGATTGAAGTATGATTGTAAGTATGTAGTAGTTTATGAATGTATATGAAGTAGTATGATTGAAGTTTAAGATTTTTGCTGTTTCATTATTGACGGAAGCTCACATACGAAAAGTTTTATTTCAATTTGTGTTTCAGATTATGTACTAGATTGCATTTATTGTATTTAATGTTTTGATGGTGTTTGTAATGTAATGTTTGCAGGGTAAATTTTAACAGTGAATTAGAATGATTTTATTAAGCAATTTATTGGGAGATTAACGAAGATTGTAAGATTGTATTAACACATCTTTTGCATTATTTGATGTACCTAACCAGAATTGAATAGTTACAGTAACGCATATGAATAGAATTTGCAGTTTGAAAATCGTGAATAAATAGTAAATTTGGTGAAAATTTTGTAATCGGTAAAGGCTTTTACACTTTAAAAAATTGTTCTACTTCATAACGCCTGTTGGTAAGCACTGACAGCTGATATGTAACTCTTATTATTTTTTCAGTGATTTACAGCAAAATTCTTGAAGAAAATATGTAATTCAAACTAATTTTTCAGAAATAGCGACAACAAAACTAACTTAATTTGCAAAAGAGCTACTTAATTTGCATTCCTTTTGGATTTATTGTAAGAACCCTTAAAAAAGAGAGTTTCATATAATATATTACCTCAATTAGATAAATATAGTGAAGTGTCATACTACTTGTAAGTGCAAGAGTTCCACATCATTTTCGGAATTCTCTGAACTACTTTTAGAAACGCAAAGATACACAACATTCTTCAAAAATCTTGTATTTTTTATGTAGGGGAAATTAGGGATACTTGACCCTCCTTTTACTTTTTCTTATATTTCTTGGATATTTGAATTGCTAGCATCATAAGAGGATTTGTTTTTAAGAATGAGGATGGTTTCAAGTATCTCTAAGCTAGGTATACTTGGAAATTGCATAACACCATATACTGTATAATATCGCATATTAAATTATAGATAGAAGTATGCTTAAAACTCAGAAATACTTCAATTCTTCATATCTTCAATAGTCAACTTCTAATCGACTGAGGAATGAAAAAGTGAAAATTTACTTTTGGACCCCCAGAACATATTTACCTTCACACCATTACAATGGCTTTTCAGATGGAATGAAAATCCCCTCAAATATACCACATGACTATAGGTCAAATAAAAATGGCACACACAAATTACCAATTATCTCACAATCTGAGAAAATCACGTCGGGTAAAGTACCCTAGTTTTCCCCTATATAAAATGTATGTAATGAAAGGAGCATATATTTTCAAGCGCACTGTGATGCATAAATATCCAAACAGTGAAAGCTGTTCTACACAGTTATCGTGATATTGAGCAATATTGTGGATATTGAATAATAAATATTTAAAACATTTACCCAATATCTTTTTACTGCAAGGGTATGCTTCCCAATTTAATTTAATTACTGATAAAAATCCTGAGGACACAGCAGTCTGCACACAAAACTGTATTTTACAAAATTATATTCCTCAGAATTTTAATTTGCTATTTATTACGATACACTGAAACAAAAGATTTCCCTTAAATCCCATTAAATGTCATTTAAAGGGCTTCAATTTCACAACCAATTGCTGTAAAAATGAAAATGCGACAGTTCCATTTCCTTTAAGAGCTGCATATTTCAATGGATAGGGAAATGAGTTTCAAAAAGTTTCAGGAAAATAATCATTTTAACGTCAGCAGATGGTTGGGTGAACGGCTGCATGTTACATTTTGATAAATATTTAAAAGAAAAATTGCCGCACACATTAGAATTTGGAATTTCAGAACCATTTCAGCAAACACTACTTCCGCCTTCTAATGGATTCCCTTTGTTGATGTTTTTAACTCAAGATATTAATTATTTCCTTCATCCGAGAAATGATACATATTTTAAAAGAGAAAGCGAGAGCGACAAAGTTATTTTTTCAACCACTTAACAGTTATATAAGAAAAGGCACAAGAAGAAGTAATAAAGATTAATTAGATGCAAAATCTGGCAATTCAACTGTTTTATGTCAACTTTCTTAAAGAAAAAATTATTTTTCATTAAAATCGAGTGTCAAACCAAAATTAATTCTGAAATGAAAAATTTATTTAAGAATCCGTCTTTCTAAAATGAAAACGACCACATTGTCTTGAAACTTTGTTGACTGAAAAATCTAATTAGGTTTGGTATTATATTTTATATTTGCTCCTTTTTTGAACATGTTTTTCATTCAAGTCTCAAGAACTCTTTCCTATAAAATGTTCGTGTTACTTATGGAATTATTTCATTATAGTTTACATGAAAGAAAAAGTTTTGAAGTCTCTCCATTATATAAGCATTAAAAACAATTTTAATTACACATCTTTTATGAAAGTAGGTAAGCAAACCTTTCATTACCAGTAAATTTGCATGAGATTTCTGACCTTCATGAAATGAATTTATTTAATATATTTAATATATAGAATGAATTTATTTAATACAGTCAATATTAAATGTTGTTGTTAAATATTTGTATGCTAGTAAGGATATGTGAAAGTTAATTAATTCTGCGTTTGCGCAAGAAACCGATGTTTCTGTTGTTATGAAATACATTCAACCGATCATATACGCTTGAATCCAAAAATTAAGCTACAACCAGCATTTTGTGACTAATTTGCAAACAAATAAACATAAAAATATGAAACTAGAACAGTTGGGCATTAAACATTTATTTACTGAATTTTACCTACTTTTGGCTTCAAACATAATTTACAAATAAATTATTTAATCATTTTTACAAAAGTTCACTGTGGGAGAAAAATAATAAAGAGGGGAAAGTCCTATACCTCGGCTACTTTTCTTCAATTAAAAATAATAATGATTTAACTAACTAAAACAAGACTAAATCAAGAAACAAAACAAAAAAGTTGGTGCTTTAGAAACATTTGCAAGTCAGCTTTGTAACCCCCTTTTATTTTTTCCCTAATTATCACATAGTAATGTCAAATTTAATAATATATAATCTTTCATTTTCGACTATAGTACATCTGTGGGTTGTACCCTAGCCATCTATGTGCTATACCCTGGGCAGGGTAACTAAATAGGATATTGTCATTCGTCAATTTTCAACAAAACTAAACTTTTCAACATCATTGCAAAATATTTAGGTAGACATGATGATTGAATACTATCACAAGTGAAAAAGATGCAAGTTGAAAACTAATAATCTGAGATGGCCACGTGCAAGGTGACAGGGTTGCGACTCAAAACTAAATATTTTAGGACGGGATACGAAATTTCTCAGCTTTCTCGTTTTGGTATATCGGCAGTTAGCCGAGGTACAGTCCTGACAGATATATGAGTCCTTCCCACATATCTGTAAAATAATAAATAAATGAGTTTTAATAAAGAATATGCCATTCCGTGAAAACAATCTTTTTATTATACAAAACAAGTACACTACAAATTGAAACAAACTGTAGAATATTTCGCTCATTTCAGTCGATTTTTCAATAATATTAGAATCTCGTTTTGATTTTCTATCTTTCTTCTCTCTTTTACATCCTCCTCCGGCAATTTTGTTAAACTTATTCTTATCAATGATCCGAATTAAATAAAATTTTAGTAATCGTTGTTGATCTATACTGATTTTTTCCAAATTACTTTGGTGATGTCTCTTGATTTCACCTTGATGAATTGGAAACTTTAAAGCCTATCTAAAGCGCTTCAATTTATCTCGTACAGACTTGTGTCTTGATCTAGTGGAGAGATTCAAGCTGTCAATCACTTGATACTTTCTTGCTCTAAATTCACTCCCTCTTGTTGTTTACTCATCAGCAGTCTAAAGAAGAACAATTTAGCATGGCCTCCATCTTTCTCTACTTTGGTCCAGAACAAAACTTGTTTTAAGTCATTTTGTGAATTTATCGACAGCATTTTCCCCACATTGTATAGATTATAAATTTTGTATCTGTTTGCTGGAATTTACAATTTTTTCTTATTACTTTTGTTTATTTATTTTTACTTTTCAGTTTTTAGAATTCAAATTTTTTTCTCAATTATATTTGGATCAGACCCTTTTGTTTTGTCACCTGTGCGAAATGTGTATGTTTTATATGTTGTATAATATTTTGTGTATTTGTGTGCTTTTATATGATTTTTAAATTTTTTATACTTTTTTCACTTTTCCTCACCTTGTACAGCTTTTACTCCATTTCTCGTTTTTATCCATTTTTTGTGTATGTGTGACCAGTCATTTTGCATCTATACCTTTAAAAAAATTTAACATGTTTCGGTATCCATTCTCCTTGTTTATTCACTTCATTGTTTAATACCATTCATGTGTTGGTATGGATGTGGCCAATTTATTGTATATTTGTTACTTTTTTTCTTTCCCCTTTTCTGTTTGGAATTTGCATTTGTGTCATTTAATTTGATGCTTCCTTCAACTCTTTTTTGAGTATTTTACTTACTTCTGCAATCCTTGTGTTGTACTTTTTGGTGCACAAGGAGTTTTTCTCAAGAGATAGCAAAAAAGAAAAAAAATCTATCAGAGTTTAAATTATGAAGGAAATTCTAAACGAATCACTTAATTTTTAACCAATGTAACGCTGCAAAACATTTTTATTAAATCAAGATAATTTTGCTTGATCAATGAATAATAAATTGAATTTGAAACATTTAGCACAAAAATTAACCTTTATCTTAAAATATTCCTTTTATCAAGGGTTATTCCATTGCAACAAAGCATTAAGGAGCTTGAAAAGTTAATCTTATTAAGGATAGAAAATATTTATAAAAAATTAGTTGATCATAAATCAAATTTGAGCAAATAATTAATAAACAGTTTGAAAACATTTTAAGTGCTTTATTCTTTTGGAATTAATAATTATCACCAAAACAATAAATGTCAATATGTTATTAATTAAAGCTTTGACGATAAAATATTTAAGAAAATGTATTTGTGACAATATGTTAATTACAACAATCCGATTTAGTAAAGAGAAGATTTATTTTATTTGATTGAAATACGAAGCAAATAAAATTTTGTCTTTGTCGAATGCTTTTAATCGATATTCTTTTCCACGTGTTCCTTATTTTCATAAAATATGCATTCAAATAAAAATGTTTTGTCTTCAAAGAAAATGAAATCCAGTTCCAAGTGCAATAGCTTAATTTTAATAACTATAATTTGACTCGAAACTTGTTTTCTCTTCCTTCGTAGGAATATTTTTTTCAGATAAAATGAAGCTGAGATAAAAGGCTTAAAGTTCAATTTCTTCTTAATGGGACTTAAAATAAGAGCATTTTTTATCACATTAGAGCGATTACTTTGGATTACAAATCATTTTGGATACCATTTATCTTTAAAAGATTAAAATTGTCAAGAGTCAATAATAAAATTAAGGACATAGAATAATATACATTTTTATTTATGAATAAAACCTTTGATAATTGTAACTTTTCAGATATTTTGGATAAATATAACGATCATTTTCATATTAAGAATATAAAAATCAAACGAGCTTTTAAATATAATAAACAACATGGAAGATTGATATTTAACTACAATAAAATTAAAGAAAGTAGTAATATTGACAATTGCATATGTAATGAATACAAAAAATTTATAGATATAAAGCATGGACATGTAATTACAGGTAACTTAACACACTGACTCCTAAGCCGGCCGTAACCGGCCATGCGACTTCTATACTACTTGGGCGGATTTCGACCGGTTGCTGTTCCGAAAGGGGGGGGGGGGGGAAGGCAGTTGCGCGAGTGGTCATTAAAGGGACCCTTAGAGGAGAGATATGAGATGAAAGACCTATCATTCATATCTCCCACCATCCGTAGCGAGGAGAAAAAGGGGAACGGGGCGGATGAATTCATCCCACACATCAATTAGTAAGCAAACCTCCGTATGCAACTGTACTCAGATTTTGAGAACTCTTAGTAGTCAGAGGGTTAAATATAGTAACTAATATTATATTAAGAGAACTAATGAAAAGGGGAACAAAACGTAGAATGATAATATCCAATAGTAGTGGGAGTATTAAAACACAATCAAAAATGATATAGAGAAATTTATATTAAAATTGGCCATAAAATATAGTATGCCTTTAGAAGCTTTTGAGGAGTATAAACATAAAATTTTGAATGATTTGTATAAACACAACTTTAAAACGCATGATGAAACTAGATACCAGGATATTAAAACACAGATAGACGATCTGCTGAAAGAATTCGTTATAGTTTATGTTGACAAAGTACCAAAGAATTATGCTATCATTTGTAAGTATTATTATTGTAAAGTACTTAAAGAACATATTCTAAATAATGAGGCATATATTGAAATTAATTTCAGTACAAGATAAATAGATAATAGAATTAAAGCGTTTCATAAGAAATTAAATATTTATTGTGAGAAAGTGAACTATCTCCATATTTTTCTCACACCAAAATTTCATAAAAATCCTGTCAAATTTAGAAGAGTGGCGAATGGGAGTTATAGTCATATAAAGAAAACAGGTAAAATTTTTCTTCCTTCTGCCGCCTCTGGCGAACTCTGCGCGTCCGAAATATCTTCTATCCACAGGCTAAAGCAAATTCTACTTGGAAAGTCCCTCCCGCACACGAATGGTACAATGGAAATCTTCCTGGTCTGTTTGTACAGTCCGAAGGTACAGGATCCGCACGGACTGAATTGGCCAAACTTCGTAGTGGCCATATCAAAAGCTTGAAATTCGTCGACAAAAAAAGACTTATTCCTCTTGCCCTTGTTCCTGTCCTGCTCTCCTGCTTATGTCATTGACTGTATTGGCGCCTCTGAGAGGCTGCTGTGGAGAGAGGGGGAAATGGACTTGTGGTACTGTTAGAGCGACATGGTATCATGGACCTGGTCTAGTATTTTGACCAAGGGGACATGAAACAACAACAACAGGTAACATTTTACAAAAATATCTGCAAGAGATTATAAAACAATTAAAAGTACAAAATAATACAGTTATTATTCATAATAGGTATGAAATTATAAAGAGTATTAAAGATATAAAAATTTATTCTGTGCATTCTTTTGATTTTCAAGATTTATTCAACAGTATAGATATTAAAGATATGATGAAAATTTTATTACAGATTCATGAAGATTTTAGCATAACTAAAATGATTAATATTAAATAATATAAAACATCAATAGAAATTATATTAAAAGAAAATTATATTAGCTTTGACAATAAATTATAACAACAAATTAAAGGACTTCCACAAGGTGGATCAGCTAGTAATGCTCAAGCTAATTTATATTTACACAATTTTGAAAAAGAAAATATTAATGATTTATTAATATGTTCAACAGTAGAAGACTACACACCATAAATTGACTTTTATCCAGAATATTTGATGTTATTAAAAACTAATGAAGGTTTTTCTTCTGCAGATTTTCTAGATCTTGAATTAAAAATAGTTGATAATAAATTAAGCACTGAGATTTATGATAAAAGAAACACTTTTCAGTTCAATTTACACAAGTTACCTTTTTGGAATAGTAGCATTAGTCGTTAAATTTATAGAGATATCTCCTTAAACTATATTCATAGAAGCACTATTTTAGCCACAGACAGATTAAAACAGCAGTCTCATATTGATACATTTCTTGAAAATACTATGAGATATGGGTATCCTCTAAATTTCATGTATGCTTATGTTAATAAGAAATATTTAACACCATTAAATTGAAAGTCTTTTAGATTTATTTTTGATGTGGTATAATGAAATTAACAAAGATTTTAGTAAATCTCTTCATAGGTAGATGGCGCCAATAGATTAAGAATAAGATTACATCATATATTCATTTATTTATTTTAAAGTACATTTCCAAAAATATATATATATGTATTATTATAAAAGGTTAAGTTTAATTTATAGTTAATAATTTTATAGTGTTTTATTATAGTGTTAAAAGCATAATTTAGAAATAAATAATCTTTTCACTTTAAATGCGGAACTGTCTTTAGGATAATGCTCAGGTTCTAACAATAATTATAACTATTGAATTGGTATGTTATAAGTTATATACTTTCTCGTTTCTAATCTTCAAAGATTTTGGGTATTTATTCCACACTATTTTTTCGTTTTTCCAACAATTGGCTTTCTCAGAGGGTTGGCGCCACAAATCTAGATTTAATGCGACATATCAGTTTCCAAGACCGATAGGCATTTGATTGTTGGAATTCCAATTCTAGGTTGTCTTTTTTCATAGTATAATAGTCTTTAATCAAACTTTCTTTTGTATTTCATTTGTATGATTATTGATAAGGTAATTTGACTTTAATTTTGATTTTTAGATTAATATTTGTATATATTGAAAATATAATACATGTTTTGATTAATTGAAATATTTAACAATAAGTATATAAATTAAATCTACGCTGTGAGAAATTGAACTATCCCTATTTTTTCTAACACCCAAATTTCATAAAAATCCAATTAAATTTAGAAATGTAACTAATGGGATTTAAAGAAGACAGGTAAAATTTTACAAAGTTATATGGAAGCGATTGTAAAAGAATTAGTAATATAAAATAATACTGTTATTATCAACAATAGTTTTGAAATTATAGAAGGCATTAAAGATATTAATATTTTTCATTACGTACATTTGATTTTCAAGATTTATTCAATAGTATAGATATTAAAGATATGGTGAAAATTTTATTACTGATTCATGAAGATTTTCTTTCAAATAAAGAGATTAACATTAAAATATATAAAACATTAATAGACCTTGTTTTAAAAGAAAATTATATTAGTTTTGACAACAAATTGTACGAAGAAATTAAAGGCCTTAAATAAGGCTGGTGGGCCGGTAACACATCAGCTAATTTATACTTACACTATTATGAAAAAAGAAAAAAATACAATAATTCTTATATTATGTATAGGTACATAGTCAATTTAATAATTTTTATAAAAGATGAAGACTATACACCACAAACTAATTTTTATCCAGACTACCTGAAATGACTGGCAACTCTTCTTCTGCAGATTTTCTCTATCTTGAAATAAAAATAGTAGATAAGAAATTATACACTCAAATTTTTGATAAAAGAAACACTTTTCAGTTCAGTATAAATAGGTTACCAATTTGGAATAGTAGTATTGATTTAATATACAAAAATATTATAATAAATTATAATTCATAGAAGCAACATGCTTGTGGCATTTAACTAGTCGGCAGTCCCAAATTATTGTATTTTTTGAATATGCTTTGAGATATGGGTTTCCAAGAAAATTCTTGTATGCTTATACTAATAAGAAATATTCAAGATCAACATATTAAAATTTGTCTTTTTCTTATTTATTCTCCAATTACTAAGTATTTCCATTTAAATTATCCTTGTTATGATCGTTTATATTGTATTTAGCAATAAGATTTTATTTTATTTTCAAATGTAGAAAGTGCCACTATTAGAAAAGGTTTTGATTGCATCATCACTAAATAGTAATTTTTATTTATAGATAATTCTATTTTTTATCATTTTAATTGGTTAAATTTAATTTAAATTTAATATTTCTTATAGTGATTTACATTAGTAATAAAACAATTATATTAAAAATACTATTGTGCTCTTAAATGCGGAACTAAGGTCATTGTTCGAATTCTCAGCCCGATATAAAAAATATGATATGAAAAGGTTACACAGAGATTTATTTTTGCAATTTTGAAATAAAATTTGTCATATTTAAATATTAATAGTTTGATTTATAATAGTATGTTTATATTAATTGAGAAAACTTTATACGCATATTGCCTTAATATTTCCTCTATTTTCTGTTTCTCATCTTGGGACATACTTCCTTTTTTTGTCCAACAATTTGGCTTCGTGGAGGGATGGCGCCAGAAATCTAGATTAACACGCCAAACTAGTCTCCAGGCTAGTTAGCCAGTTTGGTTGTTGAAATTGCAAATAAGGATTGCCTTTTTCAAGTTTGTTTTTGACTAATTATTAGGGCTAATAGTTTTATGTTATGTGTTCTTTTGCATTTAAAGTGCATGATTAATAGATGGGGTATTTTAATTTAATTCTAATAATTAGGTATATAGCATAACTAGTGCATGTTTGAGTAAATTACTATGATAATATTTGATGTTTTTATTTAATATATATATATATATATATATAATTATTATCGGTAAAAGCGTATAGATGCTCATGAGGGGTAAATAAGGTAAATCGATACGAACCGTAAAAAATTAGAGAAATCAAATGTTTTTCTGCGAACAGTGATAGCATAAAGCTAAAAACACTGTCCTTCAACTCGAACATTATGATAGACCAAGAATTCGAATGAAATAACAAATATTAGAAATAATTTTACGAACCTAAGACTGAGGGATGCAGCCAGCGGGAGATGTGACAAAGGAATGAACTGAATGCGTCATGGTCCTGATGTTTACGAAATATCGAGTTACTTTCTTTTGCGCCAAACTTCTAGGGTTGGGGGGAGTTTCAATTAAGATTAAGGCACCGATTGGAACAAAGATGAAAACGATCTACAATGAGGAAACGATGAAGGTTAAAGATATGATAGTGAAAAAGGAAAATGATAACAAAAGGGTGCATTTAAAAATTAAGGATTAAGGAGAAAACGGTAAGGAAAAGGAAAAATGATAACAAAAGAGTGTACAGTGCACTCCCGATTACCCGGGTTAATCACCGGGAGGGATCGCACGGACAAGAGAAAAACACGGATAATCCGAAAACACCTTTTTATTAAGGAAAAAATCAACATCAGTACAAAAATATAAAAATTACTTACATTTGCATGCTGTATAACATCAAACTAGGAATTTTCCTTTTAACATTTACTGCTTTAAAAAATCTGTAATGAGTCTTTGTTTCTGCTGTTTGTTCATCTCTTGTCGTATATCGATACATATTTTATAAACCGTGGTAATGTCACCGTAATCAAATCCTCTTTGTCCTATAGTATCCGCATATTGTAGAGCAGCAGAATGAGAAATTGTATTTCCCTCATTTAGTACAGCTTCTGCATCAGTACTAGCTGATTCTTTATGATCAAGTTTTTGAAGGATTTCTAATTTTTGTTTAACATTTAAACTAAACTTTTAACTTCGTTTTCGTTTCACACCACTCATTTTTACCAGTAAAAAATTTCACGCTACTAACTGACGATAAACAAGACGCAAAAACTAAAGAACACGTGCGAAAGTCAAAGAGGACGAAAAAGTTAAAGAATGACGTGTCAGGGAGAAGCGTGTTTGGACGACAATGATCTAGCAGGAAGTGGATGATTCATTTCTCGGAAAATTAGGGGTTGAACCGGTAGAGATTGCACGTGGAGGAACAAAGAAAAAATCTATTCTTTAGCCTCCGCCATCACGGCTCACTAGTTTCACGGAATGAATCTCTCGATAGAACATGAACATCGATTTTACATGCATGATAAGCATGAATGTTTCTCTTTAAATTTTTTGTGAGTCCGGAATGAGCACGGATAATCCGCAAACCGGATAATTGAGAGTATACTGTATTTAAAAATTAAGGTGGAAACGGTAAGTGTTAAATAATATTTGAATTTGAATTCCATTAATAAACGACTGAAAGATGCGTTTTCGAGGTAATCACATTATACCTGTCTGACTTGAGAGACCCTACCACAGTATTACATCTGCGCCAGCATAGCTCTAATATGCAATCCTTTACTTACATCTTAAAGCCATTAATTAAACGGTCGTAGAAGGCGGTAGGAATTTTATTACTATTAAGGTTATTTATAAGGTGCTGAATTAGTTTCTTGATTGAATATTTTATCGCTGCATGTTTTGTTAATTCTTATGATTTGATTAATGATAGTGTTTTTGCAAATTTTAGAAGAGATATTTGAGTTCCAAAAAATATATCTATTGACATTGTATTTAAACTCGTTTCTTTTGTCATAAATATCTATTTTTAAAGTATTTTGGCAATCAATAATTAAGTCCAAAAATAACTGGTTCTTGATAGCTTTTGGTTTGGATTAAATTAAGTTAATTTAGATACAGATTATTATTAGTTGTATTGAAATCTTTATGGTTAAAATTAATAAGGTCATCAATGAATCTAGAGACTGAATTCGAATTAATAGCGATATTCCGTTCAAAAAAGTGTTGAAATAAATTGATTGATAAGATGATGTATATATATATATATATATATTATAACCAATGTATATGAAATGACAGGACATTATGTTCAAAGGGAAAACAACAAACAATTTAGTAATTCCTTGCATAAACTTCAATTTTAACTATACTATAACTAATTTAAAACCAAATAAATTAAGAATACTAATAAATGCCAATAAGAACATAGGGATATGTAAACATAGCATATGAACACAGTTACATTTAAGACTATAAAGAGACAATTTTAAATGAAATAAAACCAAAAGTACTTGAAAAAGGCAATTCAAGATTTGGAATTTCAACAATTAAAATGGATCTAGACTGTGGACTATCTTGTCATGTTAAATCTGATTTTATTGCGCATATCATCCTTGAAACCTAATTGTTGAAAAAACAGAAATGGTAATCAACCCTAAATATGTAGAAAGAAAGAAGGATACACAACCCTGAATTGTTGCAAGACTATAAGAAAGGAAGAACTAACATGTATCTAAAACAAACATTAAACTATATTGCACATTATCAAATAATTGTACGTGAACAAAGAATTAAACATATAAGAAAAACTTCTTTTACCATTTTAGTTACAAAGAATTAATAAATAAATCTGTAAAATAATCCATGTTTCCTGTCATATCATAACCTAAGCGAAAAGCAATGACCGCAGAAACCAGAAAATTATTTAAATTTCTAAATGAACTCTTATATCATAATTAAATAACCAAATATGAGTTAATATTCAAAAAATTCATTAACAAATTCAATTTTAATATATATATATATATATATTATATTGAAGATTTGATTAATACCTTAGTAAATATACATAAAGATTTTGATCTTAAAAAAGATATTAACATTAATAATTTTAAAAATTTTATTAATCTTGTTCTAAAAGAAAACTATATCTTTTTTGATAATAGGATTTTCCATCAAATTAAAGGATTACCTCAAGGAGGTCCAGCTAGTAATAGTTTAGCAAATATTTACCTACATTACTATGAGAAAGACTATACTAATTATAGCTATAGTATATTTTTCCGTTATATATATGATTTGATTCATTAACAAATTCAATTTTAATATATATATATCAATAAAGAAATAGACCTTAAGCCACATATTAATTTCTATCCTGATTATTTAAAACTTATAAAAACGAATGACAATAAATTAGCTGCAGAATTTCTAGATCTAGATATACAAATTATAGATAATAAAATAGTAACAGATATCTTTGATAAAAGAAATGCATTTACTTTTCAAATTAATAAATTTCCTTTCTGGGATAGTAATCTTAGCATTTCTGTCTTCAAGAATTTAGTGAAAAATTATATAATTAGAAATAATAATTTAGTAACAGACAATGATAATAGAATTAAGAACATAAAAAATTTTATTGTTTTGCAATGGTTTATGGAATACCAAATAGTTTTTAAGAGTTTATATAGATAAGAAATACTTAGGTAATTTAGAATAATGCATTCATATTGGTATTTCATGGAATATTTTAATTCTTTGCTGGTAGGTTTGTGTTTATTCATATTTTACATGTAATGTGTAATTTTTTTCTAATTTGGTTCTTATTTTAATGGTTTCAAATTTATTACATAGATGGCGCCACGATTTTTAAAATGAAATATTCCTTATAATAGACAGTTTTACCAATTTTCAAATATTTTCTAGATAACTAAGTGTATTACATTTATTAACTGGTTTTGAGATTTTTAATTTAGATTTCTTACTAATTCTTTAATTTCATAATTAATTATATCATTTGATCAATTTTGTAGTTTTATAGTTGGAAATCTTGTTGTGGCAATCTGTGATGTCAGGATAAGTGGCGGTATATATTAAAATGTTGAATTCTGGTAAGGATAGGTAGAGACACTGATTATTTAATTTTAATAAATAAACATGGGTATTTTATTGGAAGATGTATTTATTATTTTTAGTGCAATATAATAGTGCAATATATTGTGGTTTTACATATTTTTATCTTGAATTTTAGTCCTTTCCATATAGTTATGTTTTCTTGTTAGGGTTAGTGTATGATTTTTCTTTCTAAATTCTTTCATTTTAGGGTAAATTACCTTGTCTGTTTTTTCAACAACTATAGTAACAGGGGTGGTTTGTACAGCAAAATTAATTTAAACTGGCTTAAGCTTGTCCAGAGCCAAGCTGCTATATTAATTGTTGAAAACTCCATATATATGGATTGCCTTTTTTCAATACTTTTAATAACAACAGAGTTTTTTACATATTGATATAAATGTTTAAAATTAATTTTTGTTCATGGTATCTATAGTATTTTCAATTCTTTAGATTATATATATATATATAATCTCAAGCGATTTCTGACATCAATTAAGCTTTTCTTTGTGCACAGTATTCCAAAATTATAAAAATGCATAAAATAAATGGTAACGTAGTATTTTCTCAAGTCATAGAATTATCAATATACGAGAGAGAATAAGCAGAAAAATATTTATACAACATGCCTCTTCTATTTGGTCAATTAAGTTATATTCATAGGTACACTTATATAAAAAAATGAATTTTTTTAACCTTTACAGAAACTGTTCCTTTGACATTGCAACATATATAAACGTTTTACTTTATTTCATTTGACAAAATTTTTTTATATATCCCTTAAAAACGAAAGAAAAAAAGGAAAGCCACAAGTTTTGCCGACGAAAGGAAAGTAACATGTTATCCTCACGTGAGGATTTATCAAAACAAATTACTGAATAAAAAAAGGTGGATTTTTGATAAGTTTTAAACACCAGCTTAATTCTGAAAGAGTTGAATATTGATTTCAAATACTAACAAGGACTTTTCGAAATATTTCATTTTCTCATTTTAATTACCATGTAGGAGTAATTGAATAAGTCATATATATATATATATATATATATATATATATATCAATATCAGGAAAGTCAAAAAATGTTAAAATAAAATGGAGAGACTGTAGTGTTTTTTTGCGCATTCTTTGCATTTGTGTTATATTTTTCTATATTATTTTATCTTCCCCTTTTATATATATATATTCCACTTTCGGCTTTTTCTTACCGCAGATTTTTTTTTCTTGACATTTTGTTTTATGAATGTTTATTTTGTATATGTTGCTTTTACATTTCTGCTATGTTTGTTTCGTATTTATTATATATATATATATATATATATATATATATATATATATATATTGTATTTTATCTTATCTCTTTTAAATATTTTTTCTGTAGTGAAAATTCCTTAAAATATTAGTTTGCGATGTGAAACGAATAAAAATCTTAAAGCTGGAATATATGTTTATTAAAAAGTATATTCCATGATAAAATTTAGAAAAAAGATTTCTATCAGACTTCTATTATCTGTTTATGGGAAAAATTCGATGTCCTGAGATAGCCAAGATCGATAAATAATTTTCGCTTCAATATGAATGTAGATTAAGTTTCGAAATATATATATTTCTGACATAAGAACGTGATACCAAGATCATACTTAGAGATTTTGACTGGGATCTTTTAAAGTTTCCACTTGGGTGTGCCACTTCTACTTTTGAACATTGAAAATTCAGAAATAAAAATAATATTATTATAAACGATGTGATACATAAACCTTTTTAGCAAATTTTATTTAAAAACTTCGAAATATCCGTGGATATTGAAAGTAGTTCTATATGATATACAAGTGCCAATGTGCAATGGAAAATCCTTTTAATACTTATTTTATGGCAATGTTAAAAAAATAAGGCATTTACGGTAACAACAGCTATTAAATTCATGCAAATGTAATCGTTAATATGGTTCAATAAAAGAAATACTAGTTACAGATTTTTAGTCATATAAATTACAATGTATATATACTAAATTTCTGGAATATTTAAACAACAATCAAACTATTAAATACTCCAGTAATATATTACAGTACAAATAAATATTAAACTAATTTTAATGTATAATTTAAGGCATTTAGAAATCAAATGTACATAATTTTGACTGTTAACAATAATTCTGAATTTTTTCTTTTTTTTCAAATTTCTTTTCATACTGAATTCTGGAAAGATATTTCGCCTTTTGCAAAATTTTTAATTTTTCCAGTCCAATTTACCGATCTTCCAATTTTTCATCGAGAAAATGGGCATTTTTGGAACTCACTTTAGAAAATAAACAAAAGTCGCCTTCTGGATTAAAATAATTATTACTTTGATTGTTTTATTAGCTTAGAACAAGAAGCCTTTCAAGAAGAAAAAGAAAATACAAAAAAGGGGAAAGAAAATCAACGATAACAAAAACATCTTCAGTATAATTATCGAGTAATGGCTGATATGTTTAATAGAGTGGAGTTTTCTTGTGTCTCTAAAATTCTTCGATGTTTAAAATAACACATATCAAACCATTTAAATTAAAAAAAGCCCATTGAAATGGCACATGTAACTTATTAAATGCAAGTGATGCATTCCACCAGAGCAAAGGAAAAAAATTAAATGTCCAGCAATGAACAGAATCGCTCCTAATATAGAAAGGTTTACTTGTGCCAATTTAATTAAGTTAAAAGTAAAACAATTAAGAAATAGATATGCATGAAAATCAAGAGGTTTGCAATATAGTAATATATGTTTTAAAAGACGTTTTTATATTTCTCAAGTCATCTTCGTCTTTTAATTGTAGAAAAATCTCGGATGGTAGAATTATCTATGTGTTTATCCATAGTTGCTGCTTTATCTTTTAGAAATTTAACTTAGTATTTCCGTACCTGATATTGTAAACTTAAGAACAAGGCAGAGATGGATCATATTTATTCGTTTTTGATTTTTCAACCGTTTTGTATTTTTATACGACTCTGATAATTTCTGCTAATAATGAAGGAGAATGTGTGTATGTGGTTGTGCGTGCGATTATGTCTGTAGGTGTGTGTTCGTGTCTGTGTGTGTTGACGCTCTACAGGTCAGACAGGTGGACCTAGAACTACGGAATTTGGTGCAAACCTACTTTGGAGGGTGGAATGTGTACCTCCGAGCAGTTTTTTAAAATTTTAATTAATTAAAAATTAAGCGATACCAATTTAATTTGGTGTTTTTCCTTGAAAACTTCCTAAATATTAAAGCGCAAAAGTGATTTTTGCATTGTATAAATATTCAAAAGACAATCTTTCTAATGATATCGATTTAAATGCACTAAATGTTTTTCTAAAATTTTAATAAATTAAAAATATATTTGTGGCATGATTTGCAACAATACGTTTCATTCATGCAATGAAATTCAAACCATTTTCATTGTCTAAACAAATATTTATTTGCGTTTTTCTCTTCCAAGGTTGAAAGCTAAGGTCATATCTTTCTGGATTTTAGATTTTTTTATTTAATAATTTTTTCTGTGAAATCCGTGAAAAAGTTCCCCTAACATAGTAAGTTCATTAGGTAACAATATCCAGTAAGCTGAATGATTATGGTTGCTAGATTTTAATTCTTTTTATCAGCATGTTTTAATCCAGTTAACAGGCTGCTGAACGATGTGCCGTGCCATTTTAATATTCAAATCAAATGCATATTTTGCATGAGGAATAAAAAGAGATAAGTGAGCGTCGACAACGTGCATTTAGATGCTACATGACATGTACAGTTACTTGCAGTTACTTGACTCAATTACTGATGTTCATATAGAAAAAGAAGAGGACAGGTTCAAGGCTACCGAAAGAACACGGGTTAAACGCCTATAATCATTTGAAGTTTGCAATTATTTTGTTAAGGGAACCATGAATATCAAATTACGCATAAGAGAATGAAATGAAATTATATTCCCTGTGAACAAGCTAGTCGACGAAGGTGGCTAATTTTTAATAAATATAAAGTATTGTTTTAAATGGAATTTTTCAGAAGCGATTATATCCTGTGTCTCTCTCTATGTTACAATATTCTATTTAATTATTTCAAGTTCTGTTTGTCTGTAGCAACTTAAGGCAACGCTCTTTATACTGAATGAATAACAAGAAAATGATACAATTCCCTTCTTCACTTGATTCAAATCGAAAAAAAAGCATTTAAGAAAAATGAAATTGTTAAATTATATTATTAGAATAAATATGGTTATATTTGTATGTAAGCAAACATTAAATTTTTTTCGCCTTCAAAAATCTAAGACAAATGTTGTATTTTCCAAATGCCTCAACAGTACAATAATACAAGCATCAACATTTAATACACTCACCGTAGCTGGTAGATTGCTCCAGAAAGATAGTTTTCACTGAGTGCTTTATAAAAGATACTTTATTCAACTATATTTCAAAATACATTTATCCATTATCTTCCTTCATGCGATTAGTGGTTGTAACATAGCTTCAGGGTTCTATGGAAAGGGAAAACTACAAGCAGTGCAGTTGTTCAACTACAGTGAATACTTGCAAGATATCCCTGAGATCTTTAATAACCCTAAATCAACTTATACTGAGATTGAAAGAGCAGGAGAGAAGTTCATCGTCGCATTTTACAGCAACCGAAGAAAGTAGCTTGAATAAGATGAGGTATGACTGTTTCAATAAACTAGTAGGTCAAGCAAGTTCTGCTATTCTTTTGTCCAAGTTACCACCAACCACAGAAGCTGCACATAGACACTGCCGTCGCACATTCCACGGGCAAACATGGTAAGAACAGCGTTTGAACCCATCCAGCTGGGGATGGAAGTTGTGAATAAGTCGTTGATGCCCATATACACTACTAAAGGACCGGCGCCAGCTAAAATAGTGTCTCTAAGTACTTGTGGATGTAATAAAGGCTGTGGGGAAAAATGCAAATGTGTCAGAACTAACCTGCGTTGTACGACTTTGTGTAAGAACTGTCGAGGCCAAAGCTGCATTAATACCGAAGCAATAGACATCGTCGAAGAAGAGGACGAAGAAGATAATGGTATCATATAAGTAAGCAGGAACAATTACATTAGTATACATATTAGGTATACATATATTAGTATACATATACAGGTATTTACCGTGGTTGAACAACTGCACTTCTTGTAGTTTTCCCTTTCCATAGAGCCCTGAAGTTGTGTCAGAACCACTAATCGCATGAAGGAAGAGAATGGATTTTTTACATTCGATCACAAGATTAGAATTCCACAGATCTTTAGAGCTATAGAAAATATCTTTGATTTTAACTTTATCCTCTTTCAGCATGAGAATATCCATATAGTCTGGAGTAACAGCATTAAGTAAAACAAGAAGATCAACATCTTGGCCAATTACAACTTATTTCCTAATCTTCTCATATGTCTCTATAGCGGTCTTCACAATATGTACATCAGCATCATCTGTTGTTACAAAGTTTGCGAAATGAAACGCTCCTTATTTGCAAGATTGCTTAGAAATTGTCTCTGAGAGTCAAGGAGAACTGCGCTTTCATTAAAAATTATTTCTCCTGATACTTTTCTTTTGATATAAGATATATATGTGGTGTAAACATCACTAAAGGTCTCTTGCTTTGTTCATGCTACACGATGAATAAGAGAGCCTCCGTCAAGAACGAAGTGAAGGTTGTCAGAGTTACCAACTGGTCGCTCTGTAACTGTATCAAAGATATTATGAAACATGGTCAGCACGAGGCTATATATAATTAGAATATTTATGAAATTAATTTATTGCAGTTAAAAAAATAAGCAATGTTAATTATTATTTAATAAGCTGGGTACGATCATTTTGTGCTTTGATGGTTTTGCAAGTTCGAGGGGGGAGGGAAGTTACCCGCAGGGATGGAAACTTTTCGGTTTCCGTTTTCTTAATGTCAGAAGAGTATTTGACCAAAGTTTCAAACATTTATGAATTTTTCTCCTAATTTTCATTTGTGGTCTCATTGCAATGGACTAGTTGTACACTCTCTCCTAACTTCCACACCAAACTAGCGCTCGGGTATTGGTGCACTGACATATGTATGTTCTTACAAAAGTGAATACTTATACATATAAACTTTATTTACATAGAATCTTTGATTGATGCGTCTTCTTTTGTAAGAATAATGAATTTCTTTTGAAAATTGAAAAATCATTGCAATTCTGATAAGAGTTTGTAATAGTATTACTGCAGCAAAATGTGTAGTGTTGGTACTCATTCGACGCAGAATTTTAAGCTCTACGACTTTATTCTGAATCAGTTTTAACATTGAATGTGTAGGGAAGAAAAATCTAGGAAAAACTGACCAAACACCTCACTAAACTTCAGTTTTTTCCCTCTAGGAAGGGAAGCTCCCCCCTCAGAGGTGGAAACTTTTTGGTTCTGATATCTTTGAGGTCAAAGAAGTTTTTGACCAAAGTTTCGAAACTATATAAATTTTCCCCCCTATTTTACCTAATCGCAAGGGGTTAATTATCAACTGAAGATAGCACTGTCAGTAGAAAACTAAAAACCTGAACTGAACTGCCTGAAAGACAAGGTTCGGAGAAGCTTAAATATCTGATTTGAATAACGTCACTTCACTTGAATCTTACAGAAGCCGCCACAGCGAAAAATGATGAAAAATACACTAATACTACATTTTATTGCGATCAGTTGAATAAACTATTCTTCAGAATTTTTTTATCGACTATTTTGTTCTTATATTCTCAGACAATCCCTCCGAGGCAGGCACCTTGAGATGAAGAGTCGCCGGATAAGTAAGCAAGTTCTCGCTTCTCTGGATGGTATTATTGTGGTGGTTTCGATGTGTTGATCGCATTATCGATGAATGGACGTACCTCTTTCGAGAGGTGTTGGTGTACAGGCCTGTGATGGCCATTTTGTAACTGACCATAATATATGTGTTATCGGCGCAACGATCTGGCCATTCAGCAACTCGAATGCTTTGGCAGGGCGGGGTATATCTCCATGATTATATGCATCGCCGTTGTTGTATCTCTCGAATAGATTCTATTACATAAATTATCGTAATGATATTAAAACTCAATGATATCATTTTCACGTTGCTTTCATGATATTTATTTTATAATAAATAAGAATTATAACAGAAAACTTTCGTAACTGAATGAAAAATGATAAGTGGTTTGAATTTATTTTTGAAATCAAGAAAAATTTTGAAAAATGTATGCAATCAATAAGTGATACTATAAAGTTCTAAAGAGCCCAGTTTGTATTGATTCAAATATACATCTTTAATTAAACTTTCTCAGTGCTTCAATTACATCATTTATTACCGAAAATACCATTTACATATTCGCAGGACAATTTTTATGAAATTTTTTGAATAAGAGCTATTCAGCTGTTTCAGTAGTTTAAGGTGCACGACATTTTCTCTAATTAAACACATAACTTTCGCTAAGCTATAGCTTCTAATTATGTTAATAACTGCATGCTTTGAGCTAAGCTGCTGCTTTGAGTGAAATAAAATGCAGGACTTTCAAAGCCTTTTAGACCTTTAACAATTTAGCAAAAATATAATGGATTAAGGTCGACGTAAATTTAAAAATGTTCCTTTTTAATTCAAAATGGCACTTGGAAAATAGCGTCAGTAACCTGTGATAATATAAAACCTCATTTTATAGATCAGAGTTTGTAAAATCCTTCCATATCTATTTACTTATTTTATTCTTCAATACTCTAAATCACGCACAGCTTTGAAAGTAAGAAAAGAGATGCTTGTTCCCTTAAGCCGGATAGATAAACGATGTCGCATCCTTTTTCTCATTCATCAACAAGAAAAATGAATCCTCTAAACACTACCTGGAGTCCACCAATAAGTGACTTCTTCAGTTGGCTCGCTTGGGAATTTGTCCCGCAACTTAGTTCTTTTTCTGGTGGATTTCACATTTAATACAAGTTTGGAAACCTTTCCACCCTTGTTACTTTCTAGAAGATACATTATAAAATATTTCTTACGTAGAAATACGATCCAGAATTATGAGTGAAATATTAGAGATTAAATCAGCACATTCAGCTTTCATTTTTGTTTGATTTACCATTGCTTCAAAATCAAACTACATATTACCTTTGGAATGACTATGTATAACTGCAGTGAAAACTGTTGATATAAGAGACCTCATAAGCTAAGATTATTTTTTCAAAATGGTGAATAAAGTTTTTGATTGACTGATTATTAGTGTGTTAATTCTTGGTGTGTTAAATGCACTAGTAAAAGTTTCAGATAATTCACCTTTCTGGTGTGGTAAGATGACATAATTTAATCAAGCGTCGTCCACGGCATCTGATCAATGTTCAAAATTACGAGGTCCGACCTAAAATAGTCGTTGCATAGCTTGAAAACGGGCGATAATATAGCTAAAGTATTTACATAACTTGTTTGAAAGAAAAGTATCTTACCGAATGTTATAAATAGATGTAGGAGAATGCCTAAATATGTGACTCAAATTATTGAAAATAATCGAAGTCTAGTTTGTAATTTGAAATGAAAATGGCAAAGATTCGAAGCTCCAAGAAAACTGAAAATTTTTGTTTGGCTGGAGTATCAAACTAATAATAAAGTAAAACTTAGATTAATCGTCACTCGTTTAACTGACAGTCTATGTTATCTGTCATCTATTAAAAAATAGAATCTGTCACTTCTATACATTACCGTTTTTATACTGAAGTTCATATTGATCGTTTTGTAAAATGAAATACAATATGTGTATTTTATTCTTCTTTAAAGAATTTAACTTTCATTTTTGTCCCGAGCTAACAGTGAAATCACGTAATTGTACTGCATACGTATTAAGAGATTTCAGTTATTCGTAACAGCCCTGCTCCTGACGATGACGGTTAAACGAAGTTTTACTGTGAAAGCACTTTCACTAAACCACTCTATTTTTTCTAGCTGATGGAAAAAACTTGACATTATTTCAAGACGAAAAATATTGTAAAATAATTTAAAATTCATACGGGATCCATTCAAAATGATGCAAGAGTCGGAAAATCAGATCGGAATGGCATCCATTTTCTTTTCAGAATATTTGGTTATAGAATTGAAGGCTCATAAATAGGAAAAGCGTGAAAAAGTTAAAAAATTTCGTAAGAGCTTATTCAAGAATACTTTTAAAATCTTTGGAAATCATAGAATTTCAGAAATTGCTATCTTATTGAATTCTTATTAAAAGTGTCAAAATTGCTGAAATAATTTATTTTCATATTTAAAGGAGAAAAAATGACGACTCTCGATTTTTGGACAAGAAAATAAAGAAAATACTTTTCTTAATTTCAATCCTAACTATTGCATTTTTCAGCGAAAAAGATATTGATATTTTTGTTTATTCCTTTTTTTGTGAGGATTTGTTACTCTAATATGATTCTCGTTCAGTATTTCCATTTCTTTCATTCATTTACAAGTTTTGGCCTTTAAGACTTGTCCTTTGAGATATACGGTATTTGTTTGTGTTTGTTTTTAGAATATAAAAAGAGTTCATAAAAGACTATGATATTTTAGCATTTATTTATTGGCGACAAATATTAAAACTTAGTTTTTAAGAGATAATAAAGGAACACGGATTTTATTCTACAGAACGTGTTGGAAGTCTATCTTGAAATTTCTATGATAAGCATTACCCTTACTTTTTTATAATTTCTTCGTAAATTAACTATTTTTTTATAATTTACTGGTCATTCAAAACTAACCATATTTATTTAAAAACATATAACTTAAAAATTTATTTTCAATAAATTTGAAACAATCAGGTTATCTCGAATGTTAATAATGTTACAAAGCAATGAAGTTGTTTCCCTGAGATGATAATCTTGGCAAAAAACTTGGCGACAAATTTGCCGACTTTGGCAACAAAAAGAATTTTCTAGAAAGACCTAGAACTGTCAACTATTTCTACTGGCTTCATGAATTTTCTGAAGATTATGCCACTTCCTACGTAATGACGTCACTTCCTGTTGAAAATGTATAAAAGCAAGCTCTCAAATCAAGAGGAGTTAGTTGGATTTTGATCAGCAAGCAAGCTGGTGAGCTAACAAGAAACCTTTGAGCGTTTTGTTGAGATTTATTGATAATCTCTGTTGTGAATTTTTACAAGTGATGTTTTAATACTCGTGCTACGTTTATAATATTTCTAAAATAAAGAGCTTTATTTTTTTTTAAAAAATCATGCTTACTGGACTACATTCCCGTACACCCACAAGACGATTTTGTCACAATAAATAATAATAGATGAAATTTGAAAATGTTAAACTATACTTTAGGAAAGAAACACACACACTAACACCAAAAACTTTAATAGGTCATATATTCACAGTTTGATATTTGCTTTCGGTATCATTCTTAGTATTGCGCATATGAAATAAAAGAACGATCGTCTCAATAAACATACATTTTCAAAGCGAGTTTCAAATTCGAAAACATAATAGTAATAAACAATATTCACATTTGTATTATATCATGAAAGCATAAAGTAGAAACAAATAACAATTTCATGACTGATAATTCTATATTTTTGAACATGAGAATCATTGTTCAGTAGAGCATATTCTTTACCATTCAGAGAAATAGTATTTCATCCTATGAAAAGACAGTTGTTAATCACGTACTCATAAAGCGTTACTTAATCATGTTTTCACAATTGTATTTATTCGCCCTTTGTTGAAAATATTTTTCAAAGAGTTATTTGTTTTTATTATTACAGTAGAACACAGGGAATCCGAATTAATTGGGACTGACCTGTGTTCAGATTCCCTGGAATTCGAATTATCCGGGAAATTCGGTTAAATACTCTAGATATACCAAATGCAGTAGATATTTACTCAAGGTGCTCTGTAAAAACGTACGGGAAGATCAGGCTAAGATTCGCACTGTACAGTGGCAAATAAGTTGATGGTAAAAAAAAAAACTCAGTTTGTTTCTAATAATTAAGGTGCTGTATTCTTTCTTAAAGATCACTTCAAATACTTCTTTTAAGTTAGGAATAAACATTATCTTTGTTCCTGATTCGTAATTGTTATTTTTCATTTACTTTCCAGTAAAATGTTTCAGAAAATTAATAAAAAGTGTTCGGATTATCCGGAATTTCGGATTACCGGGGTTCTACTCTATTTCATAAATCAAGGATTTCATAAAACTTTCTGCAATACTTATCAGTTCCCTTCTTTTCTTATACTTTATGCTTGAAACAATTTCGTTCAATTGTTAGCAAAATGGAATATATTTATTTGCGTTATAATTAATTTTAAAAGAAAAATGTTACATTAACTTCTAATTATTAGTCTGCAATAGTATCCAAAGAAGTACTTTTTTTTCGTTTTCATTTTAGCGATATTTTTCTACCGGCTAATCCATATCTTGAATTGAGATGGCAACAGAAAAGAATAAAAATTTCGGTATTCTGTGCGCTTTAAAATTTTGCTGTATATCCTCAGAAGTATTAAACGGAAATAGCTAAAATATTGCATAGCGATGTGTAAGATGTTGCGTTTTCGGATGGCATCAAAACTTTTATTGTTTCTATTCAATAATTTTTAAGATATAAATTTAATAATTAACTGAAATTATAAAAATTGCTTTAATTTGAAAACGCAAATTTTTATTTTCGATATGTATCAAGTTAATGTAAGTCTATAAACCAAGAATTATTGTAATCAATCTTTTATGCTAGAGATATGTCTAAAAAATGGCAGCCTTCATTAAACATTAGGGCGTTTGAATTTCAATTTCTCATAATTCTAGAAATAGAAAAATTTATATGTATACAAATTAATTTAATCTGGAGAATTTCAATTTGCATTCCAGATTAGGTGCTGCTATTTGAAAAATAGAGATGTACGAGTTTTAATACGAAGACCCCTGAGAAACTAAAAATTATAGACACTTTTAGAGACCATTCTTCTAAGTCGACAGTCAGCGCAAAAATTAGCTCTTGAGTAACGATCAGTGTTCGAGTACTTTTTTAAAGGTCTGTGCATTAACCGTGCATGCATATGTCTGAAAAACAGCGCTAGTTTCACAAAAATTAAATTTTCTGTTTAGATTATGGTGATTGGTTTAAATGCCTTGAGAATTTTTCCAAAAAAAAATATTATATTTCTTCTTACAAAATTTTGTTATTTTCTTCTAAAATATTAATAGATGCCAATAATTGGCATTTCTGATTAGATAAAACCCTTTTTGGCTGTTATTACACTGCATTAAATGAATATTGACAAGTTAACTCTTGAATATGGGTATGTAAAGATGATCGATTTAGTGAAATAAATGCAACACCACATTACTTTTCTAGAAAATAAAACTTACTTTGGTTTTTTCTTTTAATTAATACATTTATCCCTTAGGTTGAAGTACTTATACACCGTTATATACCCTTTTATCACGATTTAACAATTTGAAAAATGTTTGTAGTATTAGCATGCTCGAGAAAAAGCTTTTCCGTGCGAAACCCTACTCTGCAAACGTTTCCCAGATAACATATTGAAATACCTTCAAATCCCGAAGCTTCGTCTTTGTATCTTCCGAAATGTTAAAGGGATCTCGTGTAACAGAAAACGTGGGGTGAATTTGCTGAGGATGAAGATGCTCAGACAATTTCGGTGCGAAATCCCGGGAGAGATAAAGTCGACGCGTTCGAGTAATGATCACTCTCAGGTAGCGAGATTATTTTTCATCCTAGAGCAGGGCGACTTAGTGTTGGCCATTTAACGTCGTTTATCAAATCTGTCTAGCATTGCAATCAATACGACACAAATCTTAAAAAGACTTAGAGTTCCGGAACGTTTCCCCTTGCGAATTGAAAAATGTAGTATTTTTTGATCAAGATTATTTCTATCATAAGAACATGAATAACAAGGATGTTATTGGATAATTCTAGAAGCAATTTAATTGCAAGGAAGGAAATATAGAACAATGCAACCTATCTCATTAAGGATGAGATAAAATCAAGTTTGATATTTAATACTTTACTCTCAATGGAAAAGGGAATTTAAAATTGATGAAGTTAGAATGATAAATGTGACTGGTTTAGAAACAAAGGTTTTTTTGTTTTTTCTTGATTTTTTCAAATAAGAAATGGAACAAATTATTTTAAGGACATAAATTTCCTTACATAAGCTATTCTTAACGATGATACATTTTCGTTTTATTCTCATTAATTTAAATTGAACTGCCCATTTTGCCGTATTAATTGTCACATGGTACTAGGGTTGCTACATATTTAACTCTTTTAATTACCGATTTTAACGAACTGTAAAAATACAACAAACTCATGGATCAAATCTTAATTTCAAAATTTATATATTTCTTTAATATCATTTCGACGACTAATAAGAAAATAATTAAAATAATATATAGCTGAAATCTTTGGGATTTTTAGAAAATCTTTAAATAATTGTAATTCAGATGTCCTGGAATAAAAATAAATATAGTCTCTATATGTGATATGTTCTCCATGTAACAATCTCTGTAATTAAATGTTTGGAAGTAGGATACTTAAAATTCCAAGCAATATTTCACTTAATTAGAAACTTATATTTCCTGGCAGAGTTCATTCGAATGAATAAACATTAATAATCATTAGTTTAGTTGTAATTAGAATCTTTGATCTTCAAAGTAAAAGGTCATAAGTGAAAAGCCGGAAAAGTGCAGAACTAAAATACATAGCATGTTGCTATCTGCTGAAGCAAGCCATACTCTTCACGTGGATTAGTTTAGTTATATTAACGTGCTGATCTGGAACAACAGGAGGACTATTTTGAGACGGAAATCGTAATTTTGAACCGCGGTTAGATGATGAGGACGCCACCTGAGTTGGCACCACCTGCCCAAACTTCCGCACCACATCAACGGGAGGACGTTTGGCCGCTATGCATGATTTCCCCAGTAGCACAAAGATATTGCACAATATTGTACGATATTAATCAATATTGGCAATATTGTATAATATTGTACAACATCATAAAATATTATATAATATTGAACAATCTTGCACAATATCGTGAAACATGTGCGACATGGGTTAGCGTGTAACAGGCCCCATACACGGCAGATCTTCAGTGGAATGCATTTCATTCCTGGAACTTTCAGGCCCAGAACTCTTCACGTGCAAGAAAAGGCGTGAGACTCGTCAATCGTAGAGCAGAAAATGAACCTGGTTAAAGAGCAACTCTGATATTAGGCATCCCATAATGTGGAAGGTGGACTTTAGGTCGTGTATGAGGCTGTCAATAATTGAAACATTTTACAGGTAGAATAAAATCCAATTCTTCGATACTTGCGGACTGGCTATTCGTTTTACAGTGGCCCTAAATGGAATATTTCAAACCTGTTAACATAGAGTATATTTTATATATAGATAATTTGATTTCAAAAACTACGAAAAATGTGAGATTTACCGAGATATTAGCTATCAAAATAGAGCCAGCTGATTGTTCAAATGTTGATTCTCTGGTAGCAAAAAAATTATAGTTTCTAAAAATGTATAATTTAAGATTTTTTTCTTTGAAGTGAAAACTGTAATGGAATCAAGGGTAATTTTGTTTCGTAGCAAAAGTTGGTTGCTATATTCAATTTGATTAACATTTCTTTTAAACACTTTAATATTCATTCAAAAAACATGACAGGAAACCTATGATTAAAGTTTAATATTTTTCATAAAAAGTTTTATACATAAAATTCCATAAATGAGGAGTTTGACAATTAAAAATAAATTTTCTAAAAATGAAATGTATTTAACAGTCAAAATAATGCATTCTGTCTAGATAATGGACTGTTTTGCTATGAATTATTTTATTATTTATAATAAAGGTGTTGGTAAGGAATAATTTGATTCCAATACTACAAGAAAAAAGAAAATGAAACACAAGCTTTAGATAAAACATTGAAAAGCCTCAAAATAGTTACAACGTTCTATACGGTCTTTAATCAAGTATTATACATCAAATATTTTTCGCACAAGAGGAGTGCAAATCAAATCAAATCAAAGTAAGGGACATATGAACAAAAAGAAATGATCTTTGTATACAAAAATTAATGGCGTGCTTTAAAAGAATATAAGGAAAACAAATATAAGAATATGAAAAAAATGTGCAGCATCAGTTCCTCAAAAAATTTAAATTTTATATATATCTTAACGCTAATCTCGTTTTGGGATACATTTTCAGAAATTCAAAGAATAATTTAGTATAATCTAGAATGAGCTGACGTGAAGCTTATGTTAATCAAAGAAATAGAAAATTAAATAGATTTTCGTCATGCGTTATCTACAAATACATAAAACTCCCCATGTAGATTAGAGATGATTCATTGAAAAAAAATGACGCTCGGCAGTCATCTTTTTAAAATAATTTGATGCTCTAATGCAGTGTAGAGATGACTAATGATGAATGTAATGCATTTTCTTTCGACCTAGTTGAGAGCCTTTTTATCCATCAACTCAGAGTTAGCATCATTACTCTTTGGATGAATTTAGATTGAAGACATCTGATTATCAATATGATTAACATTTTTTTATACTTAAGCAAATATGAATTTTTTAATTATCTTTTAACCTTCGAGAGTGTTCGATAAATGGAAATATTATAAGCTCTGGATCATCTAGCGTTTTGGTTTTATTTTTTAAAATAGTTATTTAATGGTAATTGAAAATGATTTATTTTAGTTCAATTTATGATCAAATGTGATCACTCTGAGAATCATTTTAAGGTTTGACACTCCTTCCTAAATTCAAAAGATTAGCGAGAAATGTGGCATTAGGCTTTTTTTTTATTTTGTCCAATGAATATGTATTATTCAGTGTTTCAACTAAATCATTTTTAAATCTCTGAAGATGCCTAGCATTTTTTATATATCTATCTGCCAGTAATGCAAATTGTCCTGTTGGAAAACGAGATACAAATCTTTGGTATATGTGTAAAAAATGGCATCAATATTTTTATTGACCATCAATATTTAGAAGAAACTAAGTTCTGTACTGGAAAAATTTAATTTTTGAAATGAATTATATTTAGAAGAAAGTCAATGCAAATGTTTAAAGATTATTAACTTATATGTACTGGCACTGAAAGTAGAAAAACGCCACTCTATTCTTATGATAAATTTCCCGTTGTATTACCTGAGGACAGAGAGTTCAAGACCCAAATTGCAGGTAAACCTAATTAGTATTTGAAAGGAATATACATTCAGCGTTAAAGTTTGAAGAATGCAGTACTAGTTCTTTTGTCTCCCTTGTCTTCTGACTAGCATTCAAACTTTACATAACAATAGCTGCGTGGCCCGGCGTTGCACGGGCTTTTTCGAATAATGGGATATTCCCGGGCGGAGAAAAGTGAGTTCACTTGAAGCCTTGGAATCCATATTTTTCAAATGCCCACCTCCGTTTTTTTTCTACAAATATTGTCACTTACTTTCCCCCAAAAAATTATAAAGTTAAACACCGTAATACAAAAAAGGAAAGAAAAATGCAAGAATTTCCCGATTTTAAATCAAAACACAGAAGCTCGCTAAAAAGAAATACCAGCTTCCGTTAAATAAACAAACTTATATAATGCAGACATGACACAGGCCTGGAACAAAAAAATGTGAACTTCATAAATACGGAATAGTATCAAACATAAACACCGAGAAGTAAAATAAGTATGATTAATTGAACAATAAATGAATAAATTTATAAAAAAAGTGCTTGAAATATTCAAAATATTATATTATTATTATTTAAAAGAAAATTAATGGGTGAAAAATGAATTACGTATAAAATTTTGTTAAAATAAAAACTATAGTAAAAATTATTTCACTAAAAAATATGGCCATGTAAAAACTTTTTTTGGTTATACATAATTATTAAGACTTTTGTTTCCCATTTTTTGAGCTAACAGTTCAAGATTTCTTTTATGCTTCAGTCTGCTATTTTCCTTCATTTTGTAAATTTTGCTCTCTCTCTTTGATTGGGGGTTTTTATTTATTTTTTCTCTTAGCTATTTCTTACTATCAAGTTCCTCTTAGTACCATTTGCCTGATAACCTTAAATTTTTGCACGTCACTATCAATGGCATCAAGCAAAAATATTTTTTTCTAAAATATTCAAAAGCAGGCTGCTTTTTGTTCATCAATTTGTATTTAACACTCTAAATTGAAGAATACGTTTCAACATACATTCTTTCTGATCTTTTATCGATAAAATCTGAGATTAATTTGAATGTGTACACGGCGCACAGTTTTTGTTTGCGTGCTATTCACGTCTTTTGTGAGCGCAACCCCTCCCCTCCCCCAACCCATTACCAAAACTTTAATGCAGATTTACATCGATCCCAAGAATGACAAAATTCGATACCGAAAACGCCGAAATAAGCGTTTCAGCACAAATGTGTCATGTCGCTGTTGATAGACAAACGTTGAGGAATGAAAACTAACAAAAATGAAATCGAAATAACTGACAAAAATGAAGAAATTAATGTTAAAAAGAATGCAAAAATAAAATGGCTTCCTTCACGGAGAGCTAACGATCTTTTTTCTCACGAAATTCGGATCGGAAGAAATTCGTGGGTTGATTTTCTATCCAATCAGAATTCGGAATGAATTCTCATTGGACGGAACGAAAGACGATTGGGCGAAACGAGAAAGAAAAGAATACAACCTCCATGCATTTCTCCCATTGCTAATCAACATATGAGAAAAGATTGCGAAACAAATTATAATATCATTAAAAGCAATAATGATAAATAAATAAGTACTGAAATAATAATAAACATATATTTTTGAAATATAATATAATACGTTTTAAATAAATACTGTTTGTTAAAGTTAAAATTCGTTGTTATACTTCAGATTTTTCTTATTTCTTACTTGTGTTATTCCCTCCCAGGCCTTCCACTCTAACCTCTTTAGTAGACAAAAATATTTTTTCTTAGTCCTCTATATTCTTCCTATAGTTTTTTTCAAATTTTCCTGTAGAACAAGAGGGCTATTTTAATTCGCTATTTATATGCAAAGCTTCGAAAACGAAAATTAATACTCTGCTTTGTCAGCTCCTAAAGTATTAAAATATGTTAAATTTTCTCTCTTATTTCCAGAAATATTTCCAAACGCATAGAAAAGAAATGTAGAATTTTAGTTATTTTGCTTATGAGCTACAGAAAATGTAGCAGCAAAACACGTAGCTTTCACAGGGTATCAGAGGAACGTTTGATATTCATTAGTAAAATTAAAGCTTTTTGCAACAAAGCAGACTATGATGAGAATTTTCATTCTTTTCTTCTATTTCTTTTCCTATTTTCTCTTAGAAATTGTTTTATTTCCCCCCCCCCTTAGAATCCTATTACACATTCTCAAAACAATCTAGTTTTCAATTCAAAGCAGAACTAAGTTCAGCAAATCTTGACTCATGCATGTGTAACTACATTCATTGGCAGTTACTTAGTAAAGAATTTTTTGAATTTTAAGCTTGTTTGAATTTCAAGGAATAATTGTTCCGCCATTTCAATGCATTGCGAAGCATTTTATTCCTCTTTCAGGTACAGAAAATCCCAACGAATCTTACAAAATAAATTTCATTTTATTGCATGAATGAACAAGTGAATGAGTTTCTTGAAACTTTTTCCATTTGTTTTAAATCAACTAAGGAAAACAAAACGAAAAAAATATGTTAAACGAAATGTAAATTATTTCTTAGCAAAGAGATTTCTTAGGCGATTTCGCTTAGTATAGAAACTGTTCAAACATTCAACATCCCATTTTGTAAGGCTAATGGGATTCATCAACATCATTAAAATAGTGAAATGGGATTGAAATATATATTTCTAAAAGCTTAATAAGGAATTAAAAAGTTTTAAAAGTATAGCATAATTTAAAGCTTGGAAGATCAATAGATTCATATTCATTTCGCATTTTTTCAAAATAATAAAATTTTCAAAGATATATTTTCTTAATTATTATTTCAACTTCACTGTTGAAGTAAAATACATTTTATCTCTTCTTATTTTAAATTTATTAAAAATCTGAAATTTTTTTCCTGGTCTTAAAGTTTTTATGCGCAGTATTTTCACGATGCTATAACAAATAGAAATCGTAACCCTTTTTCATTGTGTTTGGAAGTGTAAATGTGCGAATTTTCTAAATTACATTGAAACAATAATGAATACTGAATTACAACTCCCTTCCTTGTATGGCTAATGACTCTTCTCGACTCTAAGAACCTATATTTGTCCACTGGACTGTTTTTGAGGGATCCTTATTCTCCTACTGACACTTCATTTACTTTAGAGAATTAATATTTATTAAGCACTCAACTGAAGAACCCTTGAAAAAATTTGCTTTGCTTTCTTTCTTTCTGTCATGATTCAAGCCAGAATAACCTTTGAATTATCAAAAACCAATTAGAGTAGTGGAATTGTTAATTGTCGAAGGTCGAAGAACAAAGTAAAATACACTCAATATATCCTCTTTATTATGAATCATGTATTCTTAAATGAGAAATCTGAGATTATCAAAATAAAGTCTCTTAAGAAAGATTGAATTTTAATATTGTTACGAACATGTAATGTCGCTTTCCCACAATGTTTGTTTTATGGTTGCAAAGAGACATTTACAGAGGTTCTTACCACCTATCCGGGAATGGAGACCAACGATCCCCAAGATTAGCGACAATTTGGCGACGTTGGTGACAAAATGGAGGACCTAAAAAATGCTGGAATTTTCTCTATATCTCCATGAGGGGCGAAGATATACAGAATTTACTAGATGAGTCTATGTGACGTCTCATCTTGTCAGGAAAGGTATAAAAACCTTGGAGTTGCTGTGATGAGACAATCGTCTTTGAACGTCTGCGGGGTTCGAAGAATCTCTTTGGAGACTTGTTCGGTTTGCGAGTTGGTCAGCTGTTAGCCGCTGAGAGCTATTTCTCGTGCTATTGCTGTTATAGTTAATGATTTGCTACTGCTAATTTGTGCAAGTGCTGATTTTACCTGCGGTTCGTGGAAATATATTCGAGAATAAAGTGTCAGTCTCCTTTATCCTGTTTGTTGGACTGTTCTTACCGTACACACACAGAGACTATTTACTTAACAATATGATATTTATGTTTACCAAATTAGAAAAAATATTCAAATAGAGCATCACTAGATGTTGATGTATTATAAATAATTAGATTTGTAGTATGAAAGAAGAATGATGAAGGTGAATACTTAAAGCTGTGTAACTAGTGTGGAAATAATATTACGATTGGATAACTATCATAATATTCTCTGTTAACATTTACTGAGGTTAAGCGTATCGAGTTATGAAACACTATTTATCAGCAGTGTAGGTTTTAGAACAGGAATATTTGGTTTTTCGTTACTCTAAGAAATTGATAACTTCTATTTAATTATTTTTGGATTTAAATTTTGTTAAATTTTATTTTAAGAAGAATTAATTCATTTATGTTCTTTTAACTTTTTGGTCAAACTTTCTACAGCTTCGGATAGTTGGAAGTACGTCGCTATTTTAAGAGAATTAAAATATTTGAAATTACCAGCCATATTTTCTTCCTAATTACGCCACATATTTGAATTATTTATTTATTTGTTACTCCTTCTGGTAACCCGTAATAAAAATAAAGAAACAAAGATAGATATCTTAAAAATACGATATAGTTCTGTTTAAGTGTAAAATCGTTTAAAATAATTTTTTATTACACGTATATCGTAAAAACATTTACAATTACTCTAGTTATGTCTTTCAGAAACACATAGGCAAATAAAGTGAAAAGCATTTTTTAGTCTTTTTCTACTTGAACACATAATACAGGGTGTCCGAGAACTGTTGGGCACATTTCAAAAATTAATAAAAAAAGCTAATAATGTTACAATTGCAGTTTTTTTTTATAAATGAGAGAGAAAATAAAAAAAAGGCCAGATAGGTGGTGCACAATTACGACACTCTAAATTTGCTACGGCGAGAGATTTCCATTCGCAATGGCTACCGATTACAAGATGCCGATGCGCGTTTTCTTGTTTGCTTTTTCAACTTTTCTCAAAAACTATTCAGTTTTCGAATTACAATTGATTTAACAAATTAAAGAGAGCAATATTCCCTACAAATACATACTTTTATTTATCTTCTAGCTTTAATATTTTCGTAGATAACGGCTCTCAAAAATTGGAGATTTCCAGTAATTTTAGACCACCGTAACGGCGCGTTACCTATGTGAAACATAAGCTTTTTAAAATGCGCTCTTATTTACAAAAAAACGTAGTTATAACATTATTAGTTTTTAAAATTAATTTTTGATATGCATTCAACAATTCTAGAACACCCAGTATATTTCATTTGTTTTGCACTTGCTTGAGTAAGGACGGAAAATAAACCATTCGGGACATGATTGCACAAAATCTGCATCTATATTGCTACTTTCATCGTCAAACTTAGTCTATAATTATCTATATCGTCTTTTGAAATAATGTACTTATAAATATCTATATCCTCTTTTAAATAATGTGAGTGCTGGTCCGAAGAATAAGTCTTAGTCAAGATATTACCAAGCCGAATGCATTTTTAAAAAAAATTATGTAAGCATATAGAATGAAAATGAAATATCTATTTCGAATACCTTTTCGAAATCATATTGTTATCAATTACATGAAAGAAAATACTTTTTCACGGTTAGGACATAAAGGAACATTTCAACTATTGGGCTGAGTCGACTCTTCCGGGTAACGGAATGGAAGAAAATGTCTTAAAATTCCTTACATTAGATTAATATTATGATATAAAATAGCTGATTAGTGCGCAAAAAAATTAACAAGAATTAAACTATGTTCAAAATAACAATGGATCAAAATAACAGTAATAAAAAAATGACTTTTTTATTGAGTTACCTAAAACTGTTGGAAAAATATTTTGTTTTGGAAATGTAGGAGCAATTTAGTAAATGTTATAAGAGAGAAAGTTATGCTTTCTTGGGCATACTGTTAAAGATAATAATGTAATTTTTCTTGACAGTATACAGAATTTTTGAGGTCGGTATTGCAATTAATCTATCCAGTCTGACAGCTCTGTATGATTCTGATTGTATGTAGGATTTTTTCAGATTTTTGGCACAGCATAATCAAAACTGGTTCGTGAGTTATATCATTCTACTGAGTATAAAGTAACTGTGCATTGAAAGTACAATTTCATAAGATAGGCCTTTTAAAACCGTCGAAGAGAAAGGTAACGAGAGAAGCACTTTAAGAGAAACGCAGATTCGTATTTAATAACGCTCGAGTATCTTGATGTAAGACCCTTTATATCATTATATGTGTAAATCTCTCTTTTTAGAGGAGAGCTTAAACTGGCTTCAAGTTTATTTGTTTTCTTTTGTAATATAAAATGACAATTTTACATTACAAAAGAAATCTAATAATAAAATCCACCAATCTAATAACAAAGTAATTATCATTATGTTTGAATAAGTAAAAAAATCTATCAGTTTATTGGATGGCTCTTGAATGTTCCTAATTTCAACTGTCATCAACTTCCGCTAGAAAATTAGAGTGTTTTATGAGTGTTGTAATCTTTTTCTCTATCATTTTAATATTAAGGGTGTAAATTGTAGGTGAAATAACAAATGTTGATGTTACACGAAGTTTTAGACAAACATTGTACGGGCATAATTAATATTTTCAATTGCCCCTTAAAAATTAATCTTTCCAGCTTAAGTTAATTTATTCTGTGTTTCATGCAATTAACAATGCTAATATACCATTCCGAATTGAAACAGCGACTTTTCCGTTCCATGAATGAATTAATTGTGTTTTACGAAGTCTTATCAAAGCGATGTTCATTTGTTATAATTAAGTTGATTTCGACACTAGTCGCAACGAAGAGACAAAATGCCCAGAATAGAAAAATATTCATTAAGTCTAAATTTATCTTAACGTAAGTAAACCGTGTCATTATTCATGGATACATCCCGTTTGTTGACAAGATACATTACTGTATTCTGAGATGATCTAGTCTTGTGGCAGATTTAGTGAATATTTTATGAGTTTAATTATCTAAATAACCTTTGGGACTGACACTCAAGGATCCTGATTTTTTTTAATGGGAGAGCAGGACTTGGGAAATTCAGTTCGGGATAAAATTAGGTATGTTTATAGTATAACTTTAGTGTGTTCACCCATTAATATATAAAAGCGCAATAGTCAATTCCGATAAAAAAAGTCTTTAAATTTTCGGCACAGCGTTTATACTAGTTAGATCTTTCTCTCGCTCAAAAGCAAAACAGCTTGGTAAAAGCGGACTCGTTCAACAATCTGGGGTAGGAGTTCCATCTTGCGTGTGTTCTTTTTATTTTTTCAAAGTAATAAAATAATTTTTAAAATTAATTTATCAACATTTATAATAACAAATATTTTAATTAAAATACGAAAAAAATTATGCATAAAATAATTGTCCATTCATATGCTAGCTGAATGTTAGATGAAGTTTAATTTTCAAATAATTAAATAATTATAAATACAATTTTAATGATGATAAATAATTACTGCAAATACTCTCATCAAGAAAAATATTTATATCGGTTATTTATATTCATAAATTTTAGAAATTTAGGATTGTAAATCGCGGATGTTAAAATATGCTGTATTCATTGAATTTCTTTCAATTCACGTTGAAATCAAATATAGAACTTCTTAGAGAATTCCAGCTTTTGCAAATGTCTGTTGATGGCGGGAAAATGAACTTGGAATTTTTCACTAATGACATGTACTGAAACAAACAATCCGAATTGATTATGGCTCAAGTTGGCAACAACCAACTTGAGTTGGACGACCAAAAAAGTCGGTCACATTTTAGTGAAAGATCAGCGGAAAAAATTTTGTAAACCTGTTCTGATAAGTAATTTATAATAATCATTAGTACCATAAACTCCAAGTATCTTTTTATGCCCGCGATGGCCTAGTGCTAAGGTCTCGCCTTTGGGGCCGGAGGGTTCCAGCTTTGAAACACGATTCCACTGAAGCTCCGTCGTATATTAGGACTGTTGCACGTTAAATCATACTTAGGGGGCCAAGAGTTCTCCCGTTGGTGTGGTGCGGAAGTTTGGAGAAGGGGTGCGAGCTCAGGCGTCGTCCTCATCATCTGACCGAGGTTCAAAATTACGAGGTACGCCCAAAACAGCCCTCGGGTTGCTTCAAAACGGGACATTAATATAACTAAATAAGCTAAACCAAGTATCTGTTTGTGACCATCAACAACTTTCTTCCCTTTGTGAAGATAAAAAAATAATAAAAATAAAATAAAATAATAAAAATAAAAATTAAATGAATAGAAAAATATTAAACCTGACGAAATTCTCTTTTTTCATACTCTAGTTGAAATCAACACAGGCCAAACAGCTCTAAATAAGACACTAAAAACTTTCATCAAGAGTAGGGTTAAAAAAACATATCTCACGCCAAATGAAATAAATTGCATGACGGTCAGAAATCATTCTGCAAGATAATTAAATCTATCTGTTTGTGAATAACGTAATTTGCTTTAGCAGCACATAATAGCACTAAAAAATCAAACTTTAAATGTCTCTTTGTTATCCAATTTTTGTTCTTGCATCCCTATCCCACTTCGAGTTATTTCAACCTACTAATATTCCTATTAGTAAATTACAACTCAAACCAACAAGTAGTTAATAACAGATTCTACAATTTCAAACACTATTTTATATTATGTGTTGGATGAAGAAATAAACTCGAACGTGAAAGCCGAATTGAAACCCCAATCTTTTCCGGAACGGTTTAGAGCAATCGCTCAACGTAAGGATTCAAACTGCGGATAATTCATACGGAATTCACTATACGTATTTCCCTGCCCTAGTTGAAATCATTTGCTAGTCCTCTCAGATGTTGTCGGCCTTTGCTTCAATACGAGATACTACTGATCACACCTTGCATTTACCTGATGCAGAAAATTCAGTTTTCTGAAAATTTAGGAAGTTTAACTTTTTTTGAAAGAGAAATAAAACGTTTCTGACTGAAACAAAATGACTAAACGATTCAGGCTATTTCTGAAACTTCCAACAATTAATTTACGTGCATGTGCATTGCATTTGAATTAATTGGTGCTTCTAAAGTTATTTTTCAGTGCTACCAACACAATATTTAAAATCAGGATATCAAAGTTTTTTATTTATTTTGTTTTTGATGTCATAACTTTAAAGTTCATCAAAAATAATTTTATTTCCAATTTGGAAGTTAAGTGCTTAAACTAATAAACTAACTAATAATGATTTGAAGAAAAACATCACGTGATATTCTCATTCACCGTCTTGAGTCAGGAAACGTAATAATCTAGTCTCATTTATTCCAAACATTCACCCAGAAATTAAACGAATTCTATTATACTATGATGTATTATAACAGCATTAAACAATACAGTCGGTCCTCTATTTAACGAAGTCTCTAAATCCCGAAAAAAGTTCGTTATATGGGAAATTCGTTAAATAGAGATTCACCTTTTAAAATACTTTAAACTACATAGAACAGATTTTAAATTTTTAAACACTAAATATTTTTTTAAAAAAGTAATTAATCACACCTTTATTTTGAAAATTGATATCTATTTGTTTTATATATCTTACCTATCAAAAAGAAATCTGCAAGGCAAACAAGAATAAAACAAAGCATTGTCCAGGAATACACTGTATTTTCAATTTTAAAAATATTTTTATTTTAATTATTATTGCATTTATTATAACAAGTAATTTTAAACATACATTACCACATGCGTTCTTAAATTTAATTACTACAAAGTCTGTTAATTTTGTCTGAGTTTTTTGTTTGAAAAAGTGTTTTCTTTCATAATACGTCTCGCATCTTTGCAATGCACCGAAAATCCCTTCGGCGTATTTTCTTCAAACTGTATTCCACGCCGGATTGTTTCAAATGATTTTAGCATTTCATCATACGAAGGTTTGTTGATTTCTGTATCATGATCATTCCCATCTTCATCATCTTCGTCTTCATCGCAATTCATTGCTGTATTGTTTTTATGTTTCGCACTGTCTAAAATATCCAATTCAGTTAGTGTTTCCGAGGTTTCAGCTTCAGAATAAAATGAAAGAAAATCATCAATATGCACACCATCGTTAATTTCTTCTTATTACCATAGCTGTATCCTCATTTCTTTACGTTCCTCTAAGGGAGTATCGTCTTCGTCCTCCGTACTTGCCGAATTCTCATTGCTGACAAAAAAATTCAGCTTTGACAAAACTGTTGCGAATAGTACGATCTGTGACATCATAGTTCCATGCTTTAGAAATTTCTGATATGCTTTCCCGTAAGTTGATCTTTGCCATGGATTGATTGTTCTCAAGCGCGGTGATAACTTTTCGCACTATTCTCTTGCGATAGTGTATTTTGAAAATTTTTTTTATCACTCCTCGATCCATTGGCTGCAGTTTTGATGTAGTGTTTTGTGGAAAGTAAAAAACTGTATAATTTTTCAGTTTTTGGTTGATTTCCTTCGGATGGGCGGGACAATTGTCAAAAACGAGAGCAATTTTGCGACACTCTGCAATCATACGTTTGTCCAACTTTTAATCCCATTTTTCACAAATTTCTGACGTCATCCAAGATTTTTTGTTAAAGTCATAATCAACCTCCAAAGATTTTGTGCCTGAGATCTTGGAGTTTTGCTTTTTCCGATAACTAATGATTTCAATTTCTGATGTTCTGTCATATTTGTACCTAACATGACAGTTAATCTTGCTTGGCTTTGTTTTCCTCCAAAGCATTTTTCCTTTTTAAATGTTAACGCCTTTGAGGCAAACATTGAAAAAATAAAGCAGTCTCATCCGCATTAAAGATGTTTTTGGCTTATAGTCTTTTAAAATTTTACTCAGTGTCTCCGCAATCCAATTTTCACAATCATTATCATCAACATCTTTACTTTCACCAGATATTACTTTTGCCATAATTCCGCGTCTTCTCTTAAATTTTTCAAGCCATCCATTGCTTCCTCGAAATTCGTCGTATTCCAATGTCTTCGCAAATTAAAGAGCTTTCTCAATTATGAAAGGCCCAGATATCGGAACATTTTTATCTCGCATTGTGTGTATCCACTTCAAAACTGCATCATCCACATCTTCATAGACACATGTTTTTAAACATTTTGAGCAAGAATTCGATGAATCATAATTTTGTATATATCATGATTTTTATTATGGTTGATAAGCTGTTTGGAGGAATACCAAATTTTATAACAATATCCTTTTTCTTCACACCTTTATCCACCTCATGAAGAATTAAATTTCTTCTTTGATGCTCAAGCACATTTGCTTTGATATTTTCCAGGTACAAGAACCGAATTTACCAGCACGACTTTTATCAGCAATCTAGAAAACGGGAGACTAGTTCAAGGATACGTGACAGCTTCATTGAGGGTAAAAGGGGGATATTGAAAGTTTTTCTAGTGAAGTGGACAGTGTGTGGTGTTGGGGTGGGGTGGATAAAGGTTGCACTTCCTGGATGAAATGAAAAGAATGACAACGATTTTATTGCTCTCGGTGAGTTAGGCGACTGGTAAAAGAAAGTTCAAGGTCATTGATAACCATAAAATGTGTTAAAAGAAAGAATAAGTTTGAAATGCTCAGAAATATTTTGAGAAATAGAGAGAAAAAAATTATTGGATCTCAAGAAAAAGTTCGTTAAATAGAGAATGCACTTCACTATTTGGAGGTTATTTTACGAAGAAATTCGCAAAATGTTCTTGGTTCCAAGGAAAAGTTCGCAAAATAGAGGTCCGTTAGATAGAGGTCCGACTGTATTATGTTATAGCGTTGTACTCGTATGTAACAATTTGTTTCGTTAAAAAAAGTAGTACTTGAACTTATTCACAAATATTGCATTTAAAAAGAAAGAAAGAAAGAAAAAAAAGTTTGAGTGGATTATTTTTGAGTTAATATCACATCGTTAAAAATATCTTCATAACATAATTCCAAAAGTAAGATCTTATTCAATCATGTAATTTGTTCTTTGTTCCCTTTTATATACACCATAATAACTTAATCATATGAAAGTTTCATTTAATAGTTAAATGCTTCTTTCAATGAATAATTTATATGATCGATGAAGAGAATTTTAAAATCATAGTGACGGCTCGTATGTAAAAAGATTTTCTACAAAATGGTAAATGAAGAAGTAATCACAAACATCCCAATCAGAACAATATATCTAGATTTCACAAAAGAAAATATTTCACAAACAAGACGATGCTTTTCCGTAAGAAATCAGACATTATTTTTAACGTTTCAATTTTTTTTTTCCTTTTTAATTGCGTAGTGTTTTATCATGACATAAAGGTATTAATAGAATATGCATTAATTAAAAAGAAGGTCGGTTAGTCACCCTGAACTTTAATATTTCATATATAACACCGTTTTTTTTCCGTAAATTATGTTTTCATAGCATTATTTTTTGACATTTACATCACAAAAGCAAAGCATTTGCGCTTATATTAAGGCTGTAATACTTAGAATAAGTAAAAAGTGAAATGTTACCTATAATATTTTTTAGTATGGATTTTAAATTAAAATCTTTAAATGCAGTGAAATACAAGTAAAAGTAATTATTTTATCTTCTTTAAGTTATATTCTATTTTTCTTCATAAAGAGAACCAAATTTTTCCAATTAATATATAATTTTACACGGTAAAATTTATATTATGGAAATCAAAAATAAAATTACATGTACTTAAAATGTCTTAACCCATGAAATGCTCACAATTCAGACCTAGAATCGTAATATTGTCCTGCAGGTTATACGATTTCCAATTTGCAAACTTAAAGAGTATTGCTTCAGTCTTCTTGGCCGAACAAAGAAAAAATGGAAAGTACAAAAATAAAAAAAGGTGGTTTCAATACCAGAATTCTGGACTGGTGGCATAACGGAATATTACTCGTCTGAAAAATGTTTGTATACATTTTACAATGTTTCAATACACTTTGGATTTTTCATATAAACTGAAAAATTTTATTGTAGAAAATAATTGATGGAAATTGGTCATAATTTATTTTCATTTAATGAAAGCTATCAAGTTACCAGACTATTTTTAACGAAGCTTATATTAATTTTATTAACATCCAAATGTTATTTTGTGTTTGAATTTTCTTTCCTCATCATTTCCCATTATGACTTTTCGGAACTTTTATGAATAAAAATAATCTTCATAATTAAAAAAGTAAAATTGGTACAAATAACACCTTTGAGACTTAATATGACATGGATTTTTTAAAAAATTAATATTATTGTTCTTTTCCTCAAATATGTAAGTTTTTTTACTGTAATATTTGTTTGATATTTTTTGATGGTGAGAAGGAGTCTTCGAGTTTATGTGTCCATAATAATTTGCAGTTGAGAGTTAATAAAATACCAGACTGTCCAATTAAATATATTATTTAATACGTAAAAACATAAAATTTCCTTCAAATCAAGAGATGACTTGTTTAAGAGAATCAATCCTAAAATCTTAGAATAGTCAAACATAGCGTAAGCATCAAATGTCAGGTGTGGGGTGTTGATGTTAATCCTCAACTCTGTAGATAATAACAGCATAATTGCATACTGTACAGGGTAATAAAATACTTCGTATAAAAAATCCAGACGAGGTCGTCGTATCGTTCATTATAAACGTTCGCATAATCGTTCGCTGTTTGTACAGCAGAGAGTTTCGTTCAAAACAAGCCGTACAGTCTGAACTCCAAGTCCCGCCTCCACCCGCAATTCGTTTCTCACTCTCTCTTTCTGTCCCGTTCTTATTCTGTGGGCGACTTTTTATGCACCATCCACCCCACACAAGCCGTGCTTAATTACCTTGTGTGGCAACGGGTATCACTATCTTAGGGAAACCGCATTTACATGATCATTTATTATCTGTTATCCAGGGTGATAATCAGCGAGTCGTCAAAGGAATGGTTATCACCCTACCGCGTTTGTTTCTTGCTCCATAGGAAATGCACATCTGTTCTGCGAATGCCCAGCAGGTTGTTTAGCAGTTAAGGTACAAAGGTGTACATCTGAAGGAATATTCATCTGCTGTTTATCTAGTTCTGTAATGGGCACATCTGTTTCCCTTATGCCCGAAAGAACTGCTAACAGGTGAAGGAGGCACATATGTCACATAGGATTCTTAAATGTTATGATACTTGTGCTCTCCATTATATTGAATTTCTTCCTCATAAATAAGGTTGGTTTCATAGAGTTCAAAACTATAACTCAAAACTCATATTAGCTTTTTTTTAATGTTTAATTATGTGTTTATCAGAACCACAGCAAGGAATACGATACAAAAACTGTTTCAGAAACGGAAGAAAACAATCACATTTGTTGGAAAAATAAGAACTATTTGTCCTTTATTTTCCTCATTTTAACTTCGTTCTGCATTTAAGAACTTATACTATGCATGACATTTAATTTGCCTAACTCCTATTCATAAGTTATTATGTCAGTCAAAGAATTCTCCTACCAGCCTTTATAGTTGGAATAGCAACCTCCGATTTCAATGCCAATCAGAGATTGGACCTTCCTGCACTATTCACGTCAGTTCTCTTATATATGCTTATATATATATACTGAGAAATATATACTATATACTTATATTGAAATATTCACTTATATTGTAGTGAATATTTACTTAGTGAAATATTTACTTATACACTGAACTTAGTGAAATATTTGCGTATATTGTTTTCTCTATTTTATCGATAAGTGAGCGTATTTGGGACACAATATCTCGAAAGTATGTGGAAAATATTGACAATTTTTGTTACATTTTTTCACGTAGAGAATCCTCGTTTGTTTAACAAAAAAATAAAAAAACCACTTGAAACAGCCGCCTACAGTCTTTACATTGATTGCAAGCTTGCCGATAAGGATAAAGCATGAGCTTCACATATTGTTTTTATACCACCTTTAAGCAACAACCCTTCGTCAGTGGCTGAAAGGAAAGAAGTGCTCCATGAAATTTGGTCTTTAAGAATACTTTTTTTAATTCTGTCATTGCATTTTTCCTGAAAAATGTGGTTCTATAAGAGATAAGTATGGCGAATATTTCGATCAGGACATTTCTGGTATGGAAAGACGTTATCGAGAGCCCTTCCATGTTAGCAGAATATTTATGGAATGCCTCGCGTGAAACAACTGTAAATTTAAAAAAAAGGAGGGCAGTTAAGTAACGTCCTACATGCAACTAAAGGCCAAATTACAGAGTTCTATTGTGTTTTTAATAGGCACATTGTGTTTTTTATAACTAAAATATCGTTGTTGTTTCCATGCTGTATTACATAGTATTATGTTTTTAGTTTTATTTTAATGATACTCAATATAGCTGGTAAACCTGAGTTAATATAATGCTTTCAATGTCCTTTTCGAATTTTACCCGCCAAAATCATTGAAAATTGATTTACTTCTTTCTGAAGCAAATAAAGTGTTGAGAATTGAATTACCTGTATTATATAGTGGCTCATATTTGTTTTTGGACACTTGTGTTTTTGAAACTTACTTATGAAGAAGATCATCCAAATATTAAAGGATTCACTTCAAAATTTTTTCTTATAAACTTTCTTTTGTCTATAATAGAACCTACATATTGTAATGAAAATAAATTCAATACCTTTTTCGAAAAAAATTAATTTACCAATAAAGTGCTAAAAATAATCTCACATAAGTAATTGGACACTTTGAAAATTCAACAAATGTAAACAAAAATATGCAAATAATCAAACATTTTAATACTTTATTGGGTATCCTTTAGCTGAAATTAAACTTTATATACGTTTTGGCATGGATTCAACTAGTATTTTGTTTACATTTCTATATTTGAAGTAAATATGGCTGTTTGCTGCAAAGCTACAACAAATTCTATTATGAATTTAATCATAGAACATTTTATAGATGGTAAAAGCATCGGGACTATCGGAAAACTTGTTAAAGTAAGTCATTCAACTGTTACTGCTGTTATAAAACGATGGAAACTACGTGGAACTGTTGAAATGCATAGAAATCAGTAGCTCCTCACAAGCTAACTCCCAGGAAATGAAGTTTTATCATGCATAAAATCAGGAAAAATCCAAGACTTAGTGCAGTGAAACTTACAACAGAATTATAAAAAAGATTTGCAATAAAAGTAAACCCTGAAACTGTTAGACGAATTATCAGATCATATGGGTACAAAAGTAGAGTTGTCAGAAGAAAATGTTTCGTTAATGAAAGAACAAGAAAGATACGTCTGGATTTTGCAAAATCCATGGTAGATAATATCGTTTTGGAAAAGCGCCATATTTGTGGATGAATCAAAATGTAACATATTTGGGTCTGATGGGCGAATAAGTGTGTGGAGAAAGCCCAACGTTGAGCTCAATCCGAAAAATCTATTGCCAACTGTCAAATATGGAGGTGGAGGCATATAGCTTTGCGGATGTTTTGCTGCTTCTGGTATGGAAAATTTAGTTTCATTGAAAATATTATGGACCAATATAAGTATCCCGAAAGAAAATTTGAAAGTATCTGCCAGAAACTTTGAATTCAAAACACATTCAAGTGGTATCAAGAAAATGATCCCAAACATACAGCCCTAAATGTTAACTTATGACTATTGTACAACTGTCCCAAAGTTATCAAGACTTCACCCTATTCTCCAGATTTAAATTCATTTGAAAATGTATGGCATGAACTTGAGAAAAGAACAAGAAAACATGATATTTCTTCGAAAAAACAACTTAAAGCAGTATTAACAAAGGAATGGAACAAAATTGAACATTCTCACACAAATAACTAGTTGAAACCATGCCAAAGCGTATTAAAAGTGTAATTTCAGCTAAAGGATACCCAACAAAGTATTAAAATGTTTGATTATTTGTATATTTTTGTTTACATTTGTTGAACGTTCACAGTGTCCAATTACTTATGTGAGATTGTTTATATCACTTTAAAAATTTATTTTTTCAAAAAAAAGGAATTGAATTTGTTTTTATTACATTATATAGGTTTTATTATAGACAAAAGAAAGTTTATATGAAAACATTTTGAAGTGAATCCTTTAATATTTAGATAATGTTTTTTAAAAGCAAGTTTCAAAAACCCAAGTGTCCAAAAACAAATGTGAGCCACTGTATATATTATTTACTGTCTCTAAAGTATAGAAAAATATCAAAAATTAAATTACCATAAAATTTCTAAAAAAATTATATCAATTATGTATAAGTATATGCTTAAACTTAAAAGCAGTTATGACTATAACCATAAAACAAAATACGAAAATAGAAATTATATTGCTCTTCTGTTGTTATAAATGCAGTTGCATTATTCTTGATTTA